>JANAVB010009800.1:1137946-1327184 GCA_029216955.1 Iris pallida
AGGACACGTACCGTCGATCCATGGCTCGGAGATCTCGGATTTGATGGGAGAATGATCTGGTAGGATGCGCCTAGGTTTGGGCGCATGAGGAGACTTTGGCTCGTAACCTTTAGGAGTAAAGAACCATTCTGGGCGCATAGCTTTTGAGGCGAATGAGAGGCTTTAATGGTGACTTTTCTTCTGTCTTTAGTGATCAGTGAAAAGTCTGAAGCGCATGGCTTTGAGGCGCATACAGATTTGGGCGCATGGCTGCAGAGGCGCATACGAGTGGTTGGGTGGCCACGTGCAGTAGCCGTCGGGGAGTAATGATGATGCTGATGTTGCCGATGCTTCGTCTTCTGAAAAAGCTGTCAACTGTTCAGACTTCGGGAGGCGTGTGCTAACTCTGTCAGTTCGGCATTTTATGTTTTTGATTCGATGGACAGCTGAGTGGGCGCGTCGGTTAGCGTTCCACTAGGCATATGGGGACGCATGGGGGGTGCATCCTTATGATGTGCTTGGTACTGAAGGGCCTGTCTGTGTGTGCGATCTGGCCGGCGCATTGCTTCGTGACACGTCTTAATGATGCGACTGTTGCGTTCTTCGAGTGCTTTAAATAGCCATTTTAACTTGGCTGAATTCGAAGCGTCCGGTTCCATTAAATGCAAATTCATTGCACGGAATTCGAAGAGCCATCCATTTGGCGCATGGGTTTGATTTGTCCGGCCTATAAATAGTGGCATAGAGAGAGTTTGTTTCTCGTTCTCTCACGTCCTTCCTATAGAACTTGTTTACTCGGATACATTCTGTTGATAAAATGCTCCCGAGGGTGAAGACGCGACGCCATGTCTTCATTGATGTACTTGAAGGGACTGTTACATCCAAAAGTCAGAGTCGAGGGCTTCTGAGGCATGCGAAAGGTTCCTGTTGCATCCAAAGATAGGGATGCTCGAGCCTCGTTTTCGTTGTACAGGAAGAGCCGCAGATCGGAATTACGGTGCCCCGATCATCTTCCTTGGGGTTTGGGAGAGCTCTTCCTCCCGCTAGAGTGGGTGTTGCCCATTCTGGTTGGGTCGAAAGCTGCTCTTTTAGCCGCAGATTGATTTGTGGTGCTCTTCTCTTCCTTGGTTTGGGGAGTTCTTCTTCCAACTAGAGGGTTGATTGCCACCCTCGTTCTGCTCAATAAATGCTTCATTAGTCGAAGCATTTAGACGGCGGTGAGCCTGGCTGGAAGAGCGGCAATAACTGGGCTGAAGGGATGTACGTAACTGGGATGCACATAACTGAGCTGCTGAAGGGATACACATAACTGGGATGCACATAACTGAGCTGCTGAAGGGATGCACCCTGCTGAGGGCGCGTGGTGATTGCTGCGCCTATTTAAGGGCGCATGATGGCTGCTGGCTGTAGACTTAGAATCTTTCTTTGTAAAAATTCTCCTTTGTACCATCTTTCTTAGACATGTAATAGACTTTTATATGTAATAAAAATTCTTCTTTTAATGCCTATTTTTGCTGTTTGTGAAGTACTTTGTCTAAGCTCTGGCGCATGTAGTCTGGCGCATGGGCTTTCTGGTTCTGAAATTCCATGCTTCTACAAGACCCCCTTCAAAGTTTTTAAACTTTTGGATAAGTTTTGGAAACTTTGAATAAGAGCATGGTGGTAGAGGCGCATGACTGTCGGGGCGCATAGATACTCCGCGCATCAGTGATGGGGCGCATGCTCCGCTCAGTTAATAAAAATGATAACGTCTCGATAACCAAAAAAGATTAATGATGATCTTTTTTGATTTTATTTGCGGTTATCTCTTCACAGAACCGAGGCGATGGCTGAGGTCACTCTTCATCGGTTCACGTGCGACCATGCCCTATAAATCGGCGAGAGATGGAGAGAGAGAGAGTTCTTCTTCTCCTTGCTTTTACTTTTTAGAGTTCTTCCTCAAAACCCTAACTTTTTTTCTCTCAAAGAATGGATCCCAAGACTCCTCGTGGCGGTGCTGGCAGGGAAGGGCAAAGGGAAAGAGCCTGTAGAGGCTGCTGCGGAGTTTGCCAAAAAGGATGCTCCCGTCACCATTATGACTCCAGCCGACGTTCGACCCACGGTGACGGTGGGTGTCGTCTCTTCCACTTTTCTCATGCGGCTGAGTTGGTGTGTCCTAACTCTCTGCTGCCGACGCGTATGGACTTCTGTCCTGATGATGCACCGAGGTTTTGTCCCACCGACATGCATAGTTTAGGCCTTTATCATGCACCGAGGTTTAATTGTTGACGCGTATGGGTTTACACCCTGATGATGCGCCGAAGCCTCTGCTGACGCGCATGGATTCAAACCCTGATGATGCGCCGAAGCCTCTGCTGACGCGCATGGGTTCACACCCTGATGATGCGCCGAAGCCTCTACTGAGGTGCTTGGGTTTACACCCTGATGATGCGCCAGGTTGCTTTGACACACTTTGTCTTTTTGCCTGACTTTTTATTTTTGTTGTGCTAGTATCGATGACAATTCCTTTGCTGAATGAGGTCCTTCTGGATGCTTCCCTTTGTCAAATGGGAGTTGATTTTGACGAGGCGATTATCAACCCTGCAAAGGATGCTATCTTACAGAATCAACCTCCTGAGAGAGTGCTACAGATCCAGAACCAGTTGCCAATTTTCCTCCAGAGTATGATGGAGAGTGGAAAACTAAATCTGCTGAATCCGAGGATGTGACCTTCTTAAAACCTGCCTTTTTGTTCGGTGACCGCCTGATCTCCACTAAGGCGAAGATACTGAAGGTCAAAGAAGACTGGTTCTTCTCTGCAAAAGGCATGGTGTTGTACATGCGACAACTTGACCGCCAGTTGCCGCTGACGGCCTTCTACCGTTTAGGTTCCAAGAGAAGGATGCCCTGGGAGCTTACTCCTTCTCAAGGAGGGGCCTTGGGAGGTGCTCTTTCGATTGATGCTACATCGAATCAGAGGGATACCCTGGCCGCTTCACAAACCGGTCCCTCATTTAGTAGCCAAACTTTGCGTCCTGGGAGCCTCTACAGTGAAGTCCCTAATGACACTTTTGCCTTCAGTGCCTCAACCTTTGCAAGTCGGATGCTGACATCGAGGGTCACGTATCCGAAAGGTAGCTTTAGGGTTGAAGGTTGGTGTCATCACATGCCGAAGTGGGACGAGTTGACCATTTAGGTGCTTTCGAAGTTCAAGGCTGAGCTTAAGGAGATTGGGCTGACAGCCGCTATACGTGCCACACAGGCTGGCGTGGATCTCAATAAGCCTATGTTCCTTGCACTCTTGGAATTGTTCAATGCCCAGACTGGCACCTTCTTTACTCCGGTGGGGGAGTTGGGGTTGGCTCTTCATGAGATGTACGAAGTGTCCAAGCTTCCTTGGGGCTCGGAGCCGTACGAGGAATATTTCCCTTCAAATGAAGAGATTCAGGTTCTGAAAAAAAGGACCCGGAGATGATGGCTGTTTTTAAAGAGGTGGCAAGCCATCATTATCTGATGCACCGGAAGGGACAAAGGCAAGATCCAACCTCATGTGACTGCTTGGAGAGATTACGTCTTCAAGCAGGATTTGATGGATTCTTCGAGGATCCGGTTTACGACTCCGCAAGGGCTGAAACCCGCGAAAGTGACTTCTGAAATAAGTCAGCTGGATGAGAGGACCCCTTGTTCCAATGAGTGGCGAGAACGCGTATAGTTGCTTCTGGCACTGTGTGCACCGGATGACGTCTAAGGCGGTGCTGACGGCATACTCGATGATATGGCTCCGGGATTGTGTGTTTGTGGGCGGATCTGGTGCAGTAGAGAGGTTACACCGGAACCTTATCTTGCCCGCCGTAAATTGGTCTTTGGACGTCCTTTAGCTCTCCTTCCCGCGATGGTGTGTAACTTGTTGCGGGGTTTTAGGACCTTTGCTGATGATGTGATCCTTGGGAGAGGTAGAAATGACAACTTTTTTCGAGCCGAACTACCATTCCATTATCTTATGGGATGGTTGGTTCTGCATCATCCGAACGTAATGAGTCCAGGTTCGGAGGAGGATCATGTTGAAAGAGATGCCTTTATCCGCCGCTTCTACAAGAGGAAGTGGTTACACACTGGCGTCCCCGTTTGCAGGAGAGTTTTGTCCTACCTTCAGGGGTGGAAGATTGTCAAGGTTGGCCCCATCTTCAAAGATTTCGAGGCCACTAAGATTTAGTCGACTCTAGTGAAGACGCGATTACTCTGCTGAAATGGGGTTTTTGTTGGTTGCAAAGTATTCGGCCTTCTCACTTGGTCTACCGCAACCAAATAGGTGTTATTGGAGCCATATCTACCCAGCCGGTTTGCTCGCCAGTTTGGCTATACCCAACTAATGTTGCGGAATCCCAGTAATAGTCTGGGGTTTGTCGGAAGTTTGCTGGATGGAGCCCGGGGTTGGCAATATTATAATACCGGGTGCACTAGTGTTGTTTTACTACGCCAGTTCGTAACCCTCCTCCACAGATCCTGTATTTGGCCGTTAAGCTGTATTGCACCATGAATGCTGCGTCTCCTGGTTATGATAGGGAGACTAGTTTCATCATTGGGACCAACTGGAGGCTACGGCGAACATGTTGATAGTGGCCCGGTCATATCGTCCACCAGAATTGGCGGGATATCGGGCTACTGCTGCAGCACCAGGGAGAGATCCCTCAGTTGGAAAGAGACGGGCTACTGCGGAAGCTAGCTCGTCTGTACCCAAAAGGTCGAGAAAGACGACGACTCCAAAAGCAACAGGAGTGCCACCTATGACGTCAGTAGAATCAGATCCTGCTGAGGTAAGGAGTCCTTCGTAATTTCGGCTCATCTTGTCATTTTGATGACTTGTGCTTTCTTCTTGTAGGGATTGTCGAAGAAGAAGACCCATGCTTCGAAACCGGATGTCAGTAAACCGAAGGAGGTGGCAAGCTCTTCTGACGAGCGCATCCCTCCGATGGTAATGTCTCTAATGGAGGAGAGTCTTGGAGATGTTCCTGCAGAGGTTTCAGTATCTCCAGACTTTGTTGAAAGAGATGCGGAGGTTGCAGCAACTTTCGGGATGGTGCCAGCCGCCGTGGAGGCCTTGGACGTTGAGGGTCCAGCGGACACGGGGCTTCGTGATGATGAAGTGGAGTGGAGTTCGTCGTCTTCAGATGACGTCGCTCCAGGGTTGTAAGAGCCTGTTGCGGGGGCAACATATATGGTTGGAACAGAGGAGAGGGTTGATTCCCCTTCTTGTCATGATGAGGGGAGGTCGGCTATAACATTGTCGAGCCCTACCCCGGACTCAGCAGCGGAAGCTGAGGTGGCTACCGATCAGGAGGTAGCGACAGATCATGTCCCTGTAGAGGAATTTGATGAAGAGGCTGAGACTCGTCTGCCAGTCTTGACTCTTGGGGCGGGTCAGGAGATAAGTGTTGATCTCTCCATTCTGCCAGGGGAGGTACTAGCTACTGATAGGACATTGGGGGCTGAAGAGGTGGCTACTGACGTCGGGGGTTCTTCCGAGTTTGGGAAGGGTAAGGGTTTGAAGGAACCCTCTGTTGCTCCTTCTACTTGGGGTACTATCTCGACGCCTGTTTCGGCTTCTTCTGTTCCCTTGGCTCCTCGGGCTAGTAGTTAGGCCCCTGTTGATGAAGAGCCTGTTGATGCCGAGGTTCCAGCCTCGCAGGTTGAGGTCGGCGGGTCTTCTTCCGGTCCGCTAACTAGAGCAGCTCCTCCAACTCCTGCCATGACGCCGCAGGTGCTGGCGGATGCAGATGAATACGTGAAATTCATCGTCGAGGCAGTGTATAAAATGCTGCAGAGGGGGGTATCGGCAGTGATGGACGCCAACGGGAGCTTTGCGACGGCAAGAACTCTGGCACTGCCTCATATCAACCCGATCCGTCTTCACCAGGGCCACGATCATATGGCCGTCATTCTGGAAGCCTCGGTGGCTGAGTTGGACCAGCAGCTTTCCGAATTACAGCACATCTAGCGAAATGACCTCTCCATTCTGATAGATGCGAAGAAGGAGAAGCTGATCGCTGAGATTGAGTCTTCTTACCAGGCCACTGTGAGTGTCTGGGAACATGAAGTGGCTGAGACTGAAGCTGCAGTGGAGCGGTTGGCTCAGTCTATGCGAAAGACAGTGGAGGCGCGAGCTGCGTTGGACGCTAATATCACGGAGATTGACGCCCAGATTCGCCGCCTTGAGGACCAGCGGGCCCGACTCCTATTAGACGCCGAACGTATCCAGGCTGAACACGTAGCATTCAAGAAGGAGGAAGCAACTTTCACTCACCGGGCTCTTACCCTGGCTCAGCAGCGGCAGCAGCTGGATGAGAAGCATGAGAACGATACTTCTCCTGAGGCTATTGAAGCGATACGTCAAGAAGCTGAACGTCGAGTCCTGGCGACTGTGGAGACTCGAGCGACGGGTGTGAGGCATCGGATTGAAGAGCTTTCAGCCAACCCTGGGGATGTTTAGGGATTATAGTCTCTTCTTTTTGGATTTTTACAAATCTTGCTGGGGATGTAAACTTTTACTCTCTATTTAAAAATAAAGAATATAAAGTTTTTTTTTGTGGTGTGTTCATTTTTGCTGTCAAAAGTTGATGATTTGTGTGGACCTATTATCTTTTGTGCACCTTGGTTTTTAGGTACAGATAATAAGTTTGAGAGAACCCTCATGTTTGCTCAGAGGTGATGTGGACATGGCAATATAGGATTCAAGTGGTGGAATCCCTACTCAGAGGTGTTATGGATGTGGTAGGAATGATCCTGGGGGATACACGGAACTACTCAGAGGTAATGTGGATGTGGAAGTTCTGCGATCAATGTACGACAACGCAAGGATTGTCTGTACGGGATGTTTACTCAGAGGTAATATGGACGTGGTAAACATGGTGGGTAGTGTAGTCTTATGGGATGTAAGATTTCGCTTTGTAGGGTGTAGGGGACAACTCAGAGGTGATGTGGACGTGGTTGTCCTTCTACTGGAGGATGCTACGGAACAGCTGGGTTCCGGAAGCGTATGATTTTGTGAAAGAGAATTGTCTGTGAGTCTTGATGATTGGGTCCACAGATCCCGGGGTGGAAGCACATGTCTGAAAAGACGTCAAGAGTAGTACTTCTTTAGGAACTTGCCGTTGATGGGCATCATGAACAAGTCCCCATTGGATTTGGCGAGGCGGTAAGCACCGTTTGAGTATACCGTCTCTATAATGAAAGGTCCTTCCTATTTGGGCTCGAACTTTCCTGGTGTCTTGTGAGTCAACACCATCGGCCTCCTAACTGCCAGAACCAGGTTGCCAACTTGGAAAGTCCTCTGCTTGACCTTCTTGTTGAAAGCCTGTGATATACGGGCTTGGTAGAGTTCGATGAGTTGTTGAGCTAGGAGACGCTTTTCGTCAAGTGCCTCCAGTTCCCGCAGACGACGACGTTGATTGTCCTCTTCTGTGAGTTAGTTTTTGATTGCTACGCGGAGTGAGGGTATCTGGATCTCGAAAGGCAGTATCGCTTCGCTCCCGTAGACCAAGGAGAATGGTGTGTTGCCTGTCGGGGTCCGTACCGTTGTGCGGTAGGCCCAAAGGCATTTGCCGAGCTTTTCGTCCCAGTCGCGTTTGTTAGATGACACGACCTTTTTGAGTAGCCTGACGATAGTTTTGTTGAACGCCTCGGCCAATCCGTTTGCTGCAGGATTGTAGACGGTTGATGCCACATTTTGAATGTGATTCTTGTCACAGAATCTACTGAAAACATGGCTAATGAACTGAGGACCATTGTCATGGATGATCCTCCGGGGTACTCCAAAACGGTAGATAACGTGGTGCTTGATGAAGCTGATCACCCTGGAGCTTTTCACTTCTGCCACCGGAACTGCTTCTGCCCATTTGGAGAAGTAGTCGGTGATTGCAACGATGAAGCGGTGTCCTCTCGATGAAGGAGGGGTGATCGGTCCCACAATGTTCATGCCCCAAGCTTCGAAGGGCCAGGAGGCGACTGTAGGATGTAGTGGTTTTGACGGTGTAGGATGAAGTCTGCGTGAAGTTGGCACGCATGACACTTCTTAGCATATTCAACAGCGTCAGCGGCCATGGTTAGCCAGTAGTAGCCCATGCGTCGCAGTCGGTCTTGCAACTTAGGGCCAGGTTGATGGGCCCCGCAGGTTCCATCGTGAGCCTCTCGAAGGGCATCGGCTGCTTCTTCGTTGGACACATCGAAGGAGAAGTCCATCGTATGAGCGTCGGTACATCATTTTAGTAGCCGTATCGTAGTAGAATCGAAGAGAGCGTCCTGACTGAGACGGCTTCTTTCGGGTCCTCTGGGAGAATTCCCTAGACAGCGAAGTCGATGAACGGGAATCTCCAGTCTCGGACATTAACACCAGCACTCGTTGACATGGCATGGGCCACTTGTGAGCACAGGTTATTTTTAGGGAAGACCAGGTCTCGACCCACTACCGTGACGTAGTGTTGAGTTCCGAGGGGTGCCGCTAATGAGGCTGCAAGGCCGGCCAGAGCATCAGCCTCTAGATTTTATAGACGAGTACGTGTTCGACGAAGAACCCAGTGAAGGTTGAAATGATGTTCAATGCAACTTCATGGTAAGGGATCAGATCTTCGTGATGAACCTCGTATTGCCCTCTGATCTGGTTTACGAAGAGTTTTGAGTCGTTGGCTTCCAGATGATTCACCCCAGCTGTTGTGCCAGCTGGAGTCCCATAATGAGCGCGTTATACTCAGCAACATTGTTGGAGCACGGCTTTGAAAGGGAGTAAGCACGTTGGATGACCAGCTGATAGGGGGACTAATACCACCCCTACTCCTACGACGATTTGGCCTTTGGGGCCTGTTCTTGAAGCACCATCGAAAAACATCTACCAGACAGGGCCTTCTTCGGTGACGTTTGATTCTTGGACCTCATCCGGGATGTCTTCATAGAGTCTTGAGGACTCTGGGATGGGGTATGCAGCTAAAAAGTCGGACAGAGCATGACCCTTAACGGCTTTTTGCGGAACGAACAACATGTTGTATGGTGTTAGCAAGATCGCCCATGTGGCTAGCTGGGAGTTTAATGATCATGGCTTCGTCATGAGGGCCCTGAGCGGATTGACTCGGGAAACGACATGAATTGTCTGCCCTGAGACATAATGTCGAGTCTTTTGGATGGCAAATACCAAAGCTAAGCACTCCTTTTCAACGGGGTTGTATTGGTGTTCGGCCCCGATCAGAGTTTGACTGAGGTAGTAGATTGCTTGCTCATAGCTTGTGTCGCTGTTCTGAGCTAGCACGGCGCCGAGGGAATGATCCATGGCACGGACGTAGAGGAGGAATAGTTTACCGGCGACTGGTGCCACCAGGACTGGCGGGCTCGTCAAGTAAGCTTTGATGTCATCGAAAGCTTTTTGGCATTCCTCTGTCCAGACGTAAGAGACTCCCTTCTTCATGAGTTGAGTGAAGGGTCGACATTTGCCGGAAAGGTTTGCTATGAACCTCCGGATGTATGCCAGACGCCCCTGTAGGCCTCGAAGTTCTCGAAGGTTCTTCGGAGGGTCCATATCAAGGATGGCTTTGGTCTTCTTGGGATCGACATGAATGCCTTTCGCTGTGATGATGAAGCCCAAGAACTTTCCGCTAGAAACCCCTAGGAAGGATTTAGCGGGATTCATCTTGAGTTGATGCGTCCGCATGAGATCGAAGACTGTCTTGAGGTCTTGCAGGTGATCTCCTTTGAGACGGCTCTTGACTGCGATGTCGTCAACATAGCATTCGACTGTCTTGCGAAGGTGTTGACGAAAAATGGTGCTCATAGCTCGTTGGTATGTCGCACCAGCGTTCTTCAAGCCGAAGGGCATCACTGTGTAGCAGAAAATGCCCTTTGGAGTTGAATGACGGTTTTACGTCATCAGGGAACATCTTGTTCTGGTTGTAGCCCGAATACCCGTCCATGAAAGACATGCGCTCGAAGCCACATGTGTTGTCGATCATCACGTCGGTGATTGGAAGCGAAAATTCGTCCTTTGGGCAAGCAGAGTTGAGGTCCCTGAAGTCGATAAAAACTCGTATCTTCCCATTCTTCTTGGTGACAGGGACGACGTTGGCTACCCAATCCGGGTGTTGCTCTTCACGGATGAAGCCGCTGGTCAAGAGTTTGTCTACCTCCTGATCGATGGCGTTCATGATGTCCGAACGGAAGCGCCGTTGTTGTTGTTTGATAGGCTTGGCATCAGGTAATATGTTCAGCCTATACATCACGATCTGGGGATCAAGTCCCGGCATATCTTCGTAGCTCTAGACGAAGACGTCGATATACTCTTTAGCCAGTTGGATTAAAGATTCTTGGTCTTGTCCTTTTAGGCTTTTGCTGATGAAGATGGATTTGGAAGAAGATCCATCCCCAAGGTCGATCTGCTCGACTTCGTCTACGGTGGGAGGTTCACGTAATTCAAAACGAGACTCCCATTGTTGTCCTAGGCGTTGAGCCCAGGGTTCTTCTTCGAAGAATTCCGGCGCTTGGTCGTCGCTTCTTCTTGAGATTGTGCAGACGTCATGTTGGCTGACAGCACCCTCTTGAAGACTGAGCCGATACTGGTATCGGAGTCCCACGTTGATGCTTCAGACGAGTGAGAATGTTCTACTTCTTCCGCGTCTGAACTCTCTGGAGTTGACGGCGGCGTGACATAGCCTACCCCCGTCGAGTTCGATTGTAATAGTCCTGCGACTTTCCTTTAGGTGTTGGAAGCCAGAGAGGAGACGTTGACCTTTGCCGTAGTTCAGGCCTTTGTTGCTTTTTAGGTCGTAACCCATTTTGGATGAGGTACTTTGCCTTGTCCGTGTACCGATAGAGTTGCATTCTGCTGGCATCTGGTTCTGGCTCGAGTGGCGGGAGGTCTTGATGACGCTCAACCTTGCCGAAGATGATGGATTCTTCGTCTCGACTCCGTGGTGGGACTATGTAACAGACCCCTTGGGATGGGACTACTCGATTTACATGATGGACGGTCGTTATTTGTGTTTGCAACGACCGTAGAGCATTATCTAATGTATACATGCTATTCCAATGTGGAAGACTAGAATAATTAAAAGACACTCTGTTATTGATGAAATATGAGATTTTATCCCGCGGGATTACATTGTCCAGAGAAGAGGCATCTACATCAGCCGAGATATTCCCCCAACTCTTCATCTGTAAGCACTGGAGTAGGATCGGGAGAGTCCACCACAGCGTTGGCTTTGGAGTCCGAGAGGACAATGTGGGCCTTCTCTGGCGGCTGGGATGGCGGCGGCTTGCCCTTAAGACGCTGTAGAAGCATGGAAAATGACCTATGCGGCCAGGAAACCCCATGCGGCTCAGATAGCCCATGCGGCGCAGAGGGTCATGCGGCATAAGGGGCTATGCGGCCCCAGACATCCCATGCGGCTCAAAAGACACGTGGCGGGACAGTCCTCTCCTCTGCCCTCTTGCATTAATTATTTTGACGGCTGACAACTCTGAAAAAGTGACAGCCCTGACACAAAAAGAATTAATTATGACTCTGTCATAATGACAGACTTCTAGGGAAGAGAAAGAGATCTCTGACACAATTCCCCGAGATCTATAAAGTACCACGTGTCTTTGCCACGTGGGCGTTCATATGCGGCTCAAGCGAAGACATCCCATGCGGTTCAGAATGAAGCCGTCCTATGCTGCTCAGGCCAAAACAATCTCATGGCCCAAGTGGATGCCCTCCCCTATACGGCCAAGAGGACCCTTTCCATGCGGCTCAGGCAGATGCATCCCTATGCGGCTCGCAATGATCATCTCCATGCGGTTCAAAGGTTCGAGGGCGGGGGGGCCACTACCGAGCAGCCCTGACACGTGGCCCAAACCTTATGCGGCCCAAATCTTATGCGGCTCAATCTTCATGCGGTTCAGATCCCCCCAGTGGCTCCTAGGACACGTGTCCTAAGCCGATCAATTTCTCAGATTTATTGCAATCAAAGATTGGGTCAAATCCTAATAATCTGGGACACGTGGCAGGAGAATAAATCAAATTTATTTGCAGACATCAGAAGATCATTATGAGGAAGATTCATTCCAATCAGCATTAATTGCTGATGAGATTTGGTGTAATCTACACTAATGGTCCAGATTCATCACAATCAAAACGAATGGCCTAGATTGACCAATCCACAGGCCGCCGCCATCCCCAAGAAGCAATCATTTGCAACCCTAATGATCACATCTTATTCCAATAAATAGCAGGGTGCCATTCCCCTGCGAAAAAAAAAGAGAAGAGGAGAGAAAGAGACACACAGGCAGAGTGATACAGAGAAGAGCACACATATAGAGAGGGAGAGCACCAGAATACTTGGAGAGGAGAAGAGAGAGAGCAAAGAGAGCATTTCTTCCAACGCCAAGCAATCTTCTGGAGCCAAGGCTGTATACCGATCGTCCAAGGAGTAAGGCAGAGCTGCTGTCACTTTTCCGAGCCTCTATAGTCACCCCCCAGAATCTAAAATAAACAATTGTACTTAGATTGCTGTACCTAGGTTTTGTCCCTAGGCTTTCTTTGTAAAAGCGAGTTTGTAACGTGAAGTAAAAGTCTGGTCCTCCGATAATTGTTCTGTTCTTTTATATTTCATGGCAAACACGATGGCGACTCTGCTGGGGACAAACTTCTCCACGGCCGAGGAGTTGGTGACGCAATCGGATGCAGCCAAACTTGGCTCCACACAACAAAAGATGGTCGTCCGCTTCGACCAACAGGCGTTCGAAGAAATGCTCTCCGAAGGAAGCGTTGGCCCGGTCCAGAAGCGTACCCGCACAACAAAGGCTCGTAAAGAGTGGAGGCCAAAATCATTTGCTCCTCCCCAAGTCCTTAATGCTACCCAAGACGGTGAATGTGACTATCGCGCGGCCCCACTTCAAGCCATAGAAAACTCTGCTGTCCCCAAGTCCGGCAGAGGAAAGCACTACGATGCTGGACTTACAGGGGCAAAGAGCGACTCTATGGGCTCCAGGAAGAAACCGAACAAGGGGACAATCCGTAAAGCGAAGACTCATGCGGCCAAGCTGGCCAGCCGCATGAATGATGACCATGCGGCTGTGAAACCGCTATCCAGATGCATAACACTCATGCGGCCAGGATTTCCAGTTGCATGGATGATACTCATGCGGTTGGGATTTCCAGCCGCATGGAGAATACTCATGCGGTCAGGGTTTCCGCCGCATGGAGAAAACCCATGCGTCTACGACTCCCAGCCGCATGAGGACTGCTGATTCCAGCCGCATGCCTACTCCACGTGGCTCTGTCTTCGACCGCCACTCCTATGGTCCTGATCTCCTCTGCTCCCAAGAAGACATGTCTGATTCTCTCCAGCACCACTTAGACTCTTCCTACTATGTGCCCTTACGCACTAGAGTGAAGAAGTCTAAAGCAGCACGAGCTTGGCAAGCTCGGTCCGTTGACCCGACCTATGACCATCCGAGCGTCCCGTGTACTATTATGCGGGCCTCTGACGGGAAGTTGTACAGAACCACTCGAGTCCAGCCCCCAGCGGCAAACGGACAGAGAGGTTCCCAAAAGTCTCCCGAAATCCAGGGAACAAATATGGTCGATCCGGACCCATCTGACTTGCGTGAGGCCATCCTCCACAAACGCAAAGAAAGAGAAGGGGCCTCGGTATGCAAAGAGTCCTCACATGGACGTCACTGCACCCAGATCATCGTCAACTGCTGTTGCAACAACGCGACAGTGAAAGAAGACCGGTCATCCATCTTCCAAAGACGACAACATCCAAGCTCCGGGGATGAAGCACCTCCTGTTGTCTCCTGCAATTCTACTCAGAAAATCTCCGCCGAGGGGAGAGGGAGAAAGACAAGCATCTCCAGCCCAAAGATATCAACCACTACAGCTAAGAAACTATCGTCTAAACGGTTGTCCACTACTGGAGTTTTCCAAGGCACCCGTTCAAAGACAAAATCTGCTACAATGGAAGATTCATCATCCACATCACTGGGGGTCGCTGGAACTGGCGATAGCACTCCTCGAACATCCACGACAATCCGATGTTCCAAGGAGACGAGCCCGAGGAAACAACTCCCATCAGATACAGCCGAGGTCGGCGTCCCCGAGGACGTCCACGACTCTCAAGATGAAGCAAGCTCTGAAGCCGGGGGTACTATTCCCTCCGAGTCCAAACCAGAAGAGAATATTCCAACATATCCCGATGACTTCTCGGTACATGGGTATGACTCGGAGGATACGTCCTCCACCGTCCCTTCCGTTTCTCATCATATAAGGACGGTGTTTATGACGGACATCAATCAAAGTGGTTCCAGTGATCGCCAGCGCATCGACACTCTAGAGGCCATACTACAGGCCTTGGTCAAGTCGGTAGATGAAATCAAGGCGGCTCTTCCAACTCTGCAAGGAGGAACACCTGGCCAAACAAGTACGGGTCCCGTGGTCAATGCGGACTCAAACTCAGCGGCACGGAACCCGTGCAACAATCCTCCCAAAATAACGGCCCCTACCGCGACAGATGAGGCCCGAGAAGTAAGAAGAGAGGTTCAGGAGCTCTGAGCCATGTTCCACGCCCGAGAAAACTCTCAAGACCTCAGAATGCGCAACCTTATCCTGCTGAATGGAGGGATGTTCCATTCCTACCAAGATATAAGCCGTTCAATATCAACCCGTATGATGGCAAGACCTCAGCGAGTCGGTACATCACTTACTTCGAGGTCACCACCGACCATCTGCCCCATGACGATGCTATTCTCACCTGATTATTCGTCGGGGCATTGGAAGGAGTCGCCTTCGAATGGTACCGCAACTTGCCGGACAACTGCATCCACTCCTTCGCCGGCTTCAAGCGCATGTTCTTGGAGAGATTCTACGAAGTAGGGCAGGACATCACCATGTCCACCCTCATGGACGTCATCCAAGGGGAGAAGGAGCTGACAAGGAACTACATTGAGCGGTTCCGCCAAACCGCCATGAAGCTGCCCTCCGGAAATCCGGATTCTTCCTTGATTGAAATTTGCCAAAAGCGACTGCTTCCAACGATCAGTCTCTGGATGGGAGAAAGTCAATTCAAGGATTGGAAAACATTCATCATCAGCGCCACAAGCGCGGAAGAACGATTGAAGAAGGCTCGCCAATTGGGGTTGCACATCTCGGACGGAGAGAACAAGGGCAAACGTCCTAACACCAACAACGACAATGGGGGTAATTCCTCCAACAATCGAGACAGCAGGGGCAAGCAGGCTATGGTGGCCGATACGGCACAAAAACCTGAGCCAAAGCCAGCAGACAAACAATGGCCGCAGATCACGTACTCATTCGAAGACGGTCACGTCAAGCCCATCCTAGACATGCTCATACAAGGGGACAGAATTCAGCTTCCCCCACCAAGATGAGAACCGCGGCCGACAGAGATGGAGAATCCAAAGTACTGCCATTATCATCGCTACGTCCACCATGCTACACACGACTGCTACCAGCTGAAACAGTACATCCAAAACCTCATCGATTCGAACGCTTTGGCCATCGATTTCGAAGAGGAAACGGTGGCAGCCAATATGGTGTCGGTACAATTCGGCAGCTTCCCTCCAACGGAAACTCAAGACAGGGTGGTCCCCATCCCTCTGGCGACAATGGAGATTGCTTACCTTCCACCTCCCCAAGATCAGGCTGCTGGTCTAGTGCCCCTCACCACATCACGAGGGGAGGTCATGTGGATCCATCCAGATTTGGTATCGGAAGTGACTCGGCCCATATCTTCTACATATAAAAAAAGAGTAGAAAAGTCAGATCCTGCCGCACGATCTCGGCAAATATCGAAGAAGCCACAGCCGTCATCACGCGGTCTGGAGCGCAGTCCTAACCTGTGGTTGACAACCCAGCTGAAAATCAGCAACCCACTACAACTGATGCTCCAGGACCGGCTCAGCCTTCGACGACCGACAAGCCTAGGCCGAGGGAGACTCATTTTGACAAATCCCTCCGAAAAGAGCATCACAGGGGCTGGAGAAGCCCTACAACTTCGACATATTAGCACAGTTGGCCAGCACACCGGCCAAGCTATCATTATATGAACTCCTAAGGCTCTCCAAGGACGTTCGTATTGCATTAAGCGAAGCACTCCAAAATGCCGATGCCTATCTGGCTCAATCCAACCTCACCGGGGAGGACTCACCTGTGGATCTCCAGGACAGCGCTTGCACAGGAGCGATGCCCAATATTGTCTTCACTCCACAAGACATGCTCATCAAGACCAATCTGCATGATCGTCCGTTGTACTATACGGGATACATCGGCGACGTAAAGGTGGACCGGATGCACATTGATCCTGGGTCTTCCATAAGCATCATCCCGAAGGGTCTGCTACATCATCTTCGCATCCCAATGCATCGCCTGACACCCACGAGCACCGCCATCAGTGGTTTCAATTCGGGCAGGAGCTACCCAATCGGAAAGATTCGTCTGAAGTGTCAGATTGGCGATCTCCAATCCGAAGTCACCTGCTACGTCGATGCAGACACTTCTTACAACATCCTCTTGGGGCGCCCATGGATACACGATTACATGATCGTGCCTTCCACGCTACACCAGTGCTTCAAATATGTCGACAAATACGGCTTCGTGAGAACAAAATTTGCTGATATCGATCCCTTCAAAGGGTCGAATCCTACTACTCAGACTCCTGCCTATACGAAAAGTCAAAGAGGCACCTTGATGAAGGAAATATACAAGCTCATACCGAGACAGCTACAGGATCAGAAGAACCTCTGACGATCCACCTCCAAGCTCGCAAACCGGACAGGTCCGCACCCCTTACTGCCACTCTGCGGAAGGATGCGATCAGCCTCTCGGTACAGGAGGAGCAGATGATAATCCGGCTGCCAAGGTCCGGCCAAGTGTCGAGACCCACAACGGGGCCACTAACAATCAGACTGCCGAGAGTCGGTCAATCCCAAACGGAGAAGCTTAATCCCTCCGATAGGCCACTAACGATACGCCTTCCCAAGAAGGGTCGTCACCCCGGTGTAAGATCTGACACTTCTAGCGAACCAGCCACTCCTTGCTCCACATCAAGTGCCAAACTGGGGGTCGCTAGTCTGCCAACAACTCCACGCTCTGCTACATCAGTCGAACCTCTGACAATCAAGCTGTCCAAGGCGTCCTCTCAGTCTTCATTCACACAGGGGGTAGCCGAAGAGGAACCGGAGCTAGCCAAGTATGTGGCTGCCCACACTGATGTTCCCTCCGCTGATGATGTAATCCCCTAGAAAAGATACCTTACTTCATCAATAAAGGGTTATCTTTGAACTACACCGAGCTCAATAAGCTATGTACAATGTATGCTATGGAACACGGTATAGGCACTCGCCTACACACACAGGTGACAAATGTGTACACCGCAATCCAGCTTACTCCAGTAGAAGACGCTTACCGAATAATCGAGGGAGGGGACCATCCAATCATCTTCGGCCGGAAGGACGACCCGCATCCCTTCACCATAGAGGAAACCGACCTCGGGTCAGATGCCGAATGACTGCCTCTGTATCTCTATAGCCCCCAATCCAAATATCTCATGCAGAAATAGTGGTATGATCTGGAGACGACGCCAGGTTTGAACTACGACACTGGGCGACGATTACCTTTGAAGCCGCCAGTCCCGGCAGGCAAACCACGGGACTACTATAGCAAAACTCGATGCGGGTTAGGGTATGTAATGCCTACTACGACCCTTGAGAGTTCAGATGAAGAATGCGACTGGCAATCACATTCAACCGGGTCACCAACTTCTGACTCGGATACCAGCATCGGAGACGTGTTCAGACAAGTCTTGTCAGTCAACATGGCATTCGCCGACGCTTACGAAGAAGACGAAGACATCCCCGAGATCCTCGAGCTAGAGCCATGGGCCCAGCAATTGGATGTACAATGGGAAAAATGGTTCGAACTGAGAGAACCTCCTACTGAAGATGAAGTCATACAGGTTGACCTCGGCAGCGAATCTTCTCCAAAACCAATTTTCATCAGTAAAAGCCTAGCAGACGAAGAGCGGGAGTCGCTGCTAGAACTTGTCAGAGAATACATTAATGTGTTCGCCTGGAGCTATAAAGACATTCCAGGGTTAAATCCCGACATTGCCCTTCACAAACTCGACATTCGGCCGGAAGCGAAGCCAGTCAAGCAACAACAGCGACGATTCTGCCCAGGCATCATGGACGCGATCGAAGTCGAAGTCAACAAACTGATAGCCAACGGCTTCATTCGTGAGGAGCAACATCCCGATTGGGTCGCCAATATAGTACCCGTCCTCAAGAAGAATGGGAAGATTCGAATCTGCATCGACTTCCGCAATCTGAACGAGGCGTGCCCCAAAGATGAATTCCCCCTTTCTATCACAGACATCATGATCGACAAAACCTGTGGCTTCGAACGTATGTCGTTCATGGATGGCTTCTCGGGGTATAACTAAATCAAAATGTCTTCTGACGATGAAAAGCATACATCATTCCGAACACCAATTGGCACGTACTGCTACACAGTCATGCCTTTCGGTTTGAAGAATGCCGGTGCCACATATCAAAGAGCCATGAGCATCATCTTCAGAGACCACTTACGTAAGACAGTGGAGTGCTATGTTGACGATATAGCCGTTAAGAGTCGCTGCAAGGCAGACCATCTGCAGGATCTAAGGACGGTATTCGACCTAATGCGAGCGCACAATTTGAAAATGAACCCTACGAAGTCCTTTCTGGGCGTATCCAGCGGGAAGTTCTTGGGCTTCATCATCACTGCGCAGGGTATCCACGTAGATCCTGAGAAGACGAAAGAAATCATGGAGATGGGTCCCCCGAGAAATCTCTGCGAACTCAGAGGCCTTCAAGGGAGGCTAGCTTACATCAGGAGGTTCATTTCCAACCTCTCCGGGCGATGTCGACCATTCACCCATCTCATGAAGAAAGGCATCTCATTCGTATGGGATAAAGAATGCCAACGCGCCTTCGACAGCATCAAAGAATATTTGTCGAACCCTCCAGTCCTGGTGGCCCCGATTTCTGGAAAACCATTTCTGCTCTATGTACGAGCAATGGAACACTCCCTCGGGGCTCTGTTGGCAAAAACAACGATGCAGGCCATAAGCAAGCCATATATTACCTCAGCCAAATGATGATTGGGCCAGAGCACCGATACACCGCTGTGGAGAAGGAATGCCTTGCCCTGGTGTTCGCCATTCAGAAAATACGGTACTATGTCACCGGACAAACGCATGTGATCTCACGAGTCAACCCTCTCAGGGTCCTCATGACTAAACCAGGGGCACTCAGCTCTCGCCTCGCTATATAGGCAATATTGATGTCCCCTTATCATATGATCTTCGTCCCACAAAAGGCAGTCAAAGGTCAAGCCCTGGCAGACTTCTTAGCAGCCCACCCAGGCTCGGAGTTCTCCAGAATATATGAAGAGATCCCAGATGAGGTTGTCGACTCGCATGCAACCTCTCACGATGATATATGGCGAATGTTCTTCGACGGTGCTTCGAGGACCGGACCTAAAGATAACATCGTCGTCGGAGTCGGGGTGGTGCTGGTCTTCCATTCCGGATTGGTGATTAACCGTGCTTATTCCCTCTCAGATCCCTGCTCTAACAATGTGGCCGAGTACAACTCTGGTCATTGTCCTCCAACTTGCAAGAGAGCTGGGGGTAGAATACCTTGAAGCATACGGCGATTCCAAACTAATCGTCAATCAGATCCGGGGCTCATACGAGGTCCGCCACGAAGACATGATCCCTTATCACCAAATAGCGATTGACATCATCTCGTCGTTCGAGGGGTTCTTCATCGAACATGTCCCCAGACTCCAAAATATCGAAGCTGATGCCCTAGCTGGTCTTGCCGTTTCCCTAGCAGTTCCGAACTATGATCGTCAATCAGTGGATGTGATAGGCCACGAACTGGTCTGTCCCAAGAACAATGTGCAATTCGTGGCAAGTTATTCTGCCCAGGCGATCGATGATGCTCCAGACTGGAGACAACCATTCATCGACTTCGTTGTCTACGACATCCTGCCCGAGAACCCAAAGGAAGCCACTTCCATCAGACGGCATTCTCTCAGATTCTTCTACGATACAGAGACGAAAATGCTGTATCGCCGCTCCTATGATGGATTACTGCTTCGGTGTCTGTCAAACGCAGAAGCCAAAGAAGCCGTACGAGAAGCTCATGACGGTGTCTGCGGGGCCCATCAGCCTGGCCCTAAATTTCAAGACCGCCTCCGCCGAATGGGCTACTACTAGCCCACAATGGTGGCATATACAATAGACTATGCAAGAAAATGTAAAGCCTGCCAAGTCCACGTGGACTTCATTCACCAACCATCCGAATTTCTACATCCGACAGTGGCGTCCTGGCCATTCGAAGCATGGGGAATGGACATCATTGGTCCAATCACCCTAACTTCCTCCCGAGGACATCGCTTCATACTTGGATCACTGATTACTTCTCCAAATGGGCGGAAGCTGTCCCACTCGCAGAAGTCAAGACTTCAAACGTGATCAGCTTCCTTAAGCATCACGTCATCTACCGCTTTGGACTGCCCCGAAGGATCATCCATGATAATGGTCCACAGTTTGCAAGCCACGCTTTCTATCGATTTTGCAATAAGCACCGTATTCAGAATATTGCTTCGACACCGTACAACCCGGCAGCGAACGGGTTGGCAGAGGCATTCAACAAAACAATCATCAAACTCCTCAAGAAGTTTGTCTCCTCCAACAAATGTGACTGGAACGAGAAGCTCGGTGAGTGTTTATGGGTGTACCGTACTACAGTCCGAACAGCTACCGGGAACACACCCTTCTCTCTAGTATACGGGAGTGAAGCAGTTCTCCCATTAGAGACTCAAATACCCTCACTCCACGTCGCCCTCACCTATCAATTGACGACGGATGACAACTACCGACGTCGACTACAAGAGTTGGAGGCCTTAGATGAAAAGCACCTCCTAGCTCAGCAAAGGATCGAGCTATACCAAGCACGCATCTCAGGAGCCTTCAACAAGAAGGTCAAAATCAGAACATTCCAAGTGGGCGATCTTATTCTGGCAGTCCGGAGGCCAATGGTCATGACTCACAAGACCGCCGGCAAGTTCCAGCCAAAATGGGAAGGTCCATTTGTCATCGAGGCCGTATTCTCCAACTGTGCTTACCGCCTCGCTAAGCAAAACGGAGACTTGCTCATGTTGTCCGTCAATGGCAAGTTCCTGAAGAAATATTATGTCTAAACAACATTCTCTAAATTATTGAGTCACGTACCCGCTGGTACCACTGAACTCACCCTCATAGTTTTTCAGATTTTAGAGTTATGTACCCGCTGGTACCGCTGAACTCACGCTCACCATTCTCCAGATTCTCGAGTATTTACCCGCTGGTACCCCTGAACTCACATCTCGGTCACTCTTTCAGGTAGCAAGTCATGTATGATCATACCTCTGAACTTTCTTCTTGAAGGAGATCCTCGCTCATGATCTAATACCCGCACTCCCAGTGCACCAAAAAGGGTAGTCGATCCACAAATTTCCAAAATGGTCATGTCCTCATTACCTCTGAGTCGTTCCACTTCCGCCAAAAACAAATCACCCCTTACATAGAACTTCTATGTCCTCATTACCTCTGAGTCGTTCTATGTGCCCTCCTTCATTGAGCCCACTCCTGTCATGTCCTCATTACCTCTGAATGGGAAGGCTCCGTCGAAGAAACCTTCATACTTGCCATGTCCTCATTACCTCTGAGTAAGTATGATGATCCCCTTTCGACCTATTATCGGTACCCACAACAGGAGTACGCCAAGGGTAATAGGTCCACAAATGTCCTCTGTTGACTACAAATGTCCTCTGTTGACCACAAATGTCCTCTGTTGACCACAAATGTCCTCTGTTGACCACGAATGTCCTTTGTTGACCACCAATATCCTCCGTCAAGTTCACTCCTGCCATGTCCTCATTACCTCTGAGTAGAAAGACTCTACGTTTAAAAAACTTTCCTACTTGCCATGTCCTCATTACCTCTGAGCAAGTATGTCAGGTATCCCTTCATCTTACTATCCGTATCCTAAACCAGGGTACGCTAAGGATAATAGGCCCACAAGTATCTTCAGCTAAGTTTCTTAGCACAAACCGACCATCTCATCATGCCCCAGGAGCACAGCTGCTCTACGGCATTCCTTTTCCCAATACCAAGAGCACCCATGACCATTTGCCATGGCTGCTTCGGGAATCCTGACCAAAACTTGTTATCTGTACCTAAAACCAAGGTATGCCATGGGTAACAGGTCCACAAATATATCCCCTATACGGGGGAGAACATCACCGCAATATCGCAGGTACAACAAACAAACACAAATGAAGGGTAGAAGGAAAAGTACTCTTTATTTGAAGGAAGAAAAAAGTATATATTTTGGGATCACGTCCCTTTCAGAAAGAAAGAAAACAAAAATAAAACAGAAGAAAAGGCCGACTACAGATCAGCATTACATAATTCCAGGAGCCGGTTTCTCACTGAGGTGGTCCCCCGCTCAATCCGTCATCGAGCCCGACGCCGGCCTCCTGGAATAACCGTTCTCCATTATCCAAGCCCAAGCACGCCTGGCAGTCGTCTTCCAATTTCTTCAGGGCAGCCTCCAGGTCAGTCGAAGCCTGATTAACCCCGTCAGCCTCCTGAACAATTAGCCCCCTGCTATTTCGGGCAGCCTCAAGTTCAGACTCCAAGAAAGTCAACTTTTTTGAAGCGCAAAGATCTGCTCCCGCGTCTCAGTAATCTTACGAGAGACAGATTCCTCCGAGCCGTGACGTTTTATTCGTATAACTCAGTTGATCATACCGATCAGATAAATCGCTGAGATCCTTCAGTATGGCCGATATGGTCTTATCCCGAGCAGCCCTGGTCCTCTCTATAACAGCAATAAGGGAACCCCGCTCCTCGTTTTTAACAACAGACAGATCAACCTGCCGCAATACTCGAAGCTCGACCACCAGCTGATCAGCCTCTAACAATTTTGCCTCCAGAAGCGAAGCCATCCCTGCATCACCAGGAAGATTCCTAAGGATATTAATTTGACCCTGGGTGCATTGCCGGGCCAAGGTGAAGGAGGTCCCTCTTTCCACAGCAGCCTCGATTCTCCTCTTCAAATGACGATGAAAACTGGCAACCACATCATGTAACGCGTCGTCCAGAACTTCAGCAGAGGATGGCATCAGGGAAAGCAGGGACGGCAACATCGGAGAAGTAACGCTAGAGCTTGCCACCAGGGAAACGGAGTCTGAGTAGAACGATGCACGAATGGCGGCCAACTCGTCTTCCGCCGCCGGAGAGCTTGGATACTCGGTAGGGAAGAAAGGTCGATTCTCGGAGCCACCGGAGCAGAGGATGACGCAAGGACCATCGTTCCCTGCCCCGACTGCCCCGATAACTGGCCCGCTAAACTCGAGCCCCCAGAAGGCCCATCAAGACGAGTCGGACGGTGAGGGGGTACACCCCTCTCCACTAGTGCCCCTTCGGCTGGGTTTGTCTCAACAATGTCCATCCTCGGCACTGGAGAGGCAGGACCTGTATGCCCAGAATAACAATCAATCGACGTAACCCGAAGGACGTGATAATAGAGCAGATAGGCTTCCTCACAGGTTAAGATTCGGCTAATCTTACCAGGGGAGGGGCATGAAGGCTGTAGCTCATCCACAACTGGCATGGTCCCCTCACCCGCGATCCCCGAGTGAAACTCAGTCACATCCTCTGTTCCCACCACCTCGAAGGGGGATACAGATTGAGTCATCTTGAAAAAGAACAGGCTCACGGGAGTCCCCGTCATCCTGGGTCACCACCTCGGCATCTTGAAATTTTTTCTTCTCCTGACACCTAAAAGAGGGAACGAAGACGATTAGAATTGAAGCTAGAAGGAAAGAAGGAAGAAGGAATCGAGAGGGGCTTTGTTACCTCTGACGCAGGGTTGACTTCTTCTCCACTTTCTTTTATGGCTAGCGGGCGGTGCCTAGTCGCAACCAGCTTCCGGGATCGAAAAACACCGCCAACAGGAGAAACTTGCCTGCTACGTTTCGGAGTAGGACCAGGCGCAACGAGTGACTGATCCCCTAACATCTCATCTGACAAAATAGGCGGCTGATCCACCTCTCCGTCTGCCACTAGAAGGATAGAGTCATCTCTATCATGCTCGTTGCCTTCATCGCCCTCAGCAGCGGAATCCAAATCTGGCGCTTCGACTCTAGTCTTTCTTTTCTTGGCCCCTTGAGAGCCTTCCTCCAGACCGGTACCAACAATAAAACTGGTACCTGGGTTAAAATCGACCGAGGGTTTGTTCGTCATGATATGATACAAAGCCGCCATATACAAGATCTCCACTGACTCCTTAATGGCAGGGACCGAGAAAATGGTACGAGTATGGAATGAATCATAATATTGCCAAGCCCTGATACCATCAAGAAGGCTACCTTCATAACCCAGACAAGAGCTGGGACTGTCTAGACAAAGTTGGCTGTATCCAAACTGTCGGGCAAACCTGCTAGGCAGATAAGGCTCCAGTAAGACAGTATTGCGGTTATGATACACCAGATGTGCGGGGCGGATGTTACGCAGCCATAGGAGCATCTGGCCATCCAGAAGCTGAGGGGCGCAATACCGTCAAGATGTACAGCCTCTATGTCCCTGGCGGTAAAGCGAGGGACGGATACGAAAATATGATACTTATCTGCCCTTGCCAATACCATCTGACAAGCCCGCATGGTCTCACATTCCCAAGGCTCGTCATGATAGCGGAAGATAAATGCGTCATCGTCAGTCACACCGTGTTCAGAGTCCGGTCTCATCAAAGACGGATAATGTATGAGCATCCACCCCATCAAATAGTGATAGGGCAACTCAGTTCGTTCAAAATCCTTGGTCACGTCATAAGCAATGACTTTGGGTGTGAAGGTACGAAGGCCACGGTGTATGCTGTACACCATGGCCGGGAGGAGAGCTAGCCTGATTCGCAAAACTAACTTCACAGCCGGAAGGATGAAGTTACGACTAATTCTCTCAATAGAACCGACTCCTCCCGAGACTACACAATTTGTAGCCAGATCATCAAAAATCCTGCCAGAAGCGCCTTCTCGGACAGCTCTTGGGTATCCTGGTAAAAGTAACCAAAAGGGTCAGTCTTACTCCCGAATCTGTCACTGGTAGTGGCCACTCTCTTAGCCGACGACACCAAGTCCTTAACCGCTTCCCGAGATCGAGGGCGACGAGAGGTAACTTGACCTGAGGCATCTGTCGGGAAGAGATAGTGCACCCAGTCCTTGGTGTGGGGAGCATTCCCTTTGAGTTACTATCCTTTCGGGTTATCTGATGACATGTGCTATAATGGCAGAGTATCTCTTGGTAAAGAGCCACGAAGCCAGGATACCGTCGTTCCAAATCTTCGAGTTCTTTATTAGTGGGAGTATACGCTTCAAAAGCTTCGTCCCCCCAAGGAAGCTTGGAGACCGCGTGCATTTCATGGAGCACGAGTCCCATTTCCCCTACAGGTGTGTAAAAGGTTCCCGTACGACAATTATACATCTCCAGCAGAGACATGAACAGCTTCTTATTTATGGACAAGCCATGACTGGTGCCTCGGATAGCGTGGTAAAGGCCAATCTCACACAAAAAGGCCTCATACTTCTGCAAGATCCACGTAGACAAATTGTTCCACGAGGGAATATGGTGTACCCAACTAGGGAACATCAACCGGCCAACGGGATAGGAGCCCTTCCGAGCAAGTTGATTTATAAAAGTATCGGCGGTAGAAAATATAAAGTTAGGGCCCACCACATTCAAGAAAGAACCTGGGACCAATCCCGTCACAGAACAGCTAGTTTGCACCTTGCCGGCAGTACGGACTTCAGATTGTTATTATAATGGATGTTCCCCACGAACATCCCACTTCTGGTAGGGGTTAAAGTCTCCTCCATCTTCGGTCCAATGGGAGCATATTGAACCAAGATAATGGGAAGTGTCGCTCCATCTGGGGGATGCGGATCGCCATCCCGTTAGAGACAAAACTCCAATTCTCCGACACCTCCAGAACATGACTGTTCTCTACGGTCAAGGCATCTCCAAAGAAGAAAGCAGGCTTCAAATATTTTCCTTCAAATTTTCCGGAGTTCATCATAGCGTTAAGGAAATGGAAAGACTGGTGCTTGATGGCATTCAGTCTAGCCAGAGGCTCATCATTCGAAAACTGGTCCGTCATATGCTGAACAATATGGTCGTACCTATAGCCAAGAGCAGCTTGGGCGCTACCCACCAAGAGTTCTCCAGCAGCATTAACCAGCAGATTTACTGAAGAAAAGACAGAGAAGATAAGTTAAACGGATGGATAAAGAGAGCTGATTGGGTGCTTCCAGCCTCATGCGGCTCAAGAAAACATCCATGCGGCTCCATGAAGCCTTATGCGGCTCCGAAGCCTTATGCGGCTCCAAAAGCCTCATGCGGCTCAAGCTCAGAAGAACACTTATGCGGCTCCGTGCAATAAAAGTCTATGCGGTTTAGCGTCGCTTATGCGGTTTTGTCGACGAAGCGCATATGCGGACATGGTGGTTTTCTTATGCGGCTCGCAGCTCAACCGTAGGGCGAATATTCGACTTGCAAAGACTCGTGCATAAAGTATACGACGTAGCCATGGCAGTTAGGGTTCTTTAACTCAATATTGTCCTTACCAGTAATGTGGGGGTGAACATTAGGATGAACATCAGGTACGACGACCGGCGGAGGAGCAGTCGCAGTCGAGGCGGAAGTGGAGGCTGCCTTCTTGCCCTTTGCTGCCACGGTCTTCTTGGGAGCCATTAGTTATCGAAGAGAAGAAGGACAATCGAGATAGGGAAGATTTGAGAAAAAAAAGTAAAAAAGCCCTTTCTCTCTTCAAACTCCTCCTATTTATAGGAAGACGGGAGAAAGAGGACACGTGGGCCAATAAACGTCTCATAAAAAGCGAAACCGACTCCTCGGGTTTCGTCTCCAAGATTCACCCAGGGCGTAAAATCCGAAAGATTTAATGAGCTGACCCTTGGGATTTCCCCCTACAAAATGGCGCTGAAACGAATTTGAGGCAATTAAAGACCCGCACACGTGGCGAGAAGCTATGCGGCTGAACAGTCCACTGCGGCTGAACCACCTACGCGGCTGAACAATCTATGTGGCCAAGATATCTATGCGGTCAGGATTTTATATGCAGCCAAAAAGAATATACAGCCATGCTTCTTATTCAAAGTATTTCAATTTTGCAAATTGAAAACTTTGAAGGGGGTCTTGTAGAAGCATGAAAAATCATCTATGCGGCCAGGAAACCCCATGCGGCTCAGATAGCCCATGCGGCGCAGAGGGTCATACGGCATAAGGGGCTATGCGGCCCCAGACATCCCATGCGGCTCAAAAGACACGTGGCGGGACAGTCCTCTCCTCTGCCCTCTTGCATTAATTAATTTGACGGCTGACAACTCTGAAAAAGTGACAGCCCTGACACAAAAAGAAGTAATATGACTCTGTCATAATGACAGACTTCTAGGAAGAGAAAGAGATCTCTGACACAATTCTCCGAGATCTATAAAGTGCCACGTGTCTTTGCCACGTGGGCGTTCATATGCGACTCAAGCGAAGACATCCCATGCGGTTTAGAATGAAGTCGTCCTATGTGGCTCAGGCCGAAACAGTCTCATGCGACCCAAGTGGATGCCCTCCCCTATGCGGCTCAAGAGGACCATTTCCATGCGGCTCAGGCAGATGCATCCCTATGCGGCTCGCAATGATCATCTCCATACGGTTCAAAGGTTCGAGGGCGGGGGGGCACTACCCGAGCAGCCCTGACACGTGGCCCAAACCTTATGCGGCCCAAATCTTATGCGAATCAATCTTCATGCGGTTCAGATCCCCCAGTGGCTCCTAGGACACGTGTCCTAAGCCGATCAACTTCTCAGATTTATTGCAATCAAAGATTGGGTCAAATCCCAATAATCTGGGATACGTAGCAGGAGAATAAATTAAATTTATTCGCAGACATCAGAAAATCATTCTGAGGAAGATTCATTCCAATCAGCATTAATTGCTGATGAGATTTGGTGTAATCTACACTCAATGGTCCAGATTCATCACAATCAAAACGAATGGCCTAGATTGACCAATCCACAGGCCACCGCTATCCCAAGAAGCAATCATTTGCAACCCTAATGATCACATCTATTTATAAATAGTAGGGTATCATTCCCCTGCGAAAAAAAGAGAAGAAGAGGAGAGAGAAGAGACACACAAGCTGAGAGATACAGAGAAGAGTACACATAGAGAGGGAGAGCACCAGAATACTTAGAGAGGAGAAGCAGAAGAGCAAAGAGAGCATTTCTTCCAATGCCAAGCAATCTTCTGGAGCCAAGGCTGCATACCGATCGTCCAAGGAGTAAGGCAGAGCTGCTGTCGCTTTCTCGAACCTCTATCGTCACCCCCAGAATCTAAAATAAACAATTGTACTTGGATTGCTGTACCTAGGTTTTCGTCCCTAGGCTTTCTTTGTACAAGCGAGTTTGTAACGTGAAGTAAAAGTCCAGTCCTCCGATAATTATTCTATTCTTTTATATTTTATGGCAAACAGACGCACCTTCAGAGGTGCCTCTGCTGTGCCTCCGGTGATTGACGCCTTCCCCTGTAGTTTTGCCACGAGGGGGGTCGATTTGAGGTGGCTTTCCCTTGAGCCGTATCTTCAGGGGAGCTTCAGGAGCAGCTGGTGCTTTCCCGGGAAGCTTAATGCTCATGGAAGGCAACTTCTGAGGCGGTTTGCCTTTGAGTCGGATCTTCAAAGGAGCGTCGGGGGTGACCTCAGGCTCCATGTCCGGCTCTACTGCCGTTTCTGCTTCGTCGTCAGCATCATTGGCTTCCTCTTCGTCAAGTGATTTGTATAAGTCAGCATCATTGAAGTAGGCTTCAATCTTTGAAAGGGTCGATGTCCACGAACTCCGTACGGATGACGTTGTTGGTGGACACGTACTTCATACATTGGTGGAGCGTGGACGGCACCACCATGTACTCATGCAGCCATGGACGACCCAACAGAAGGTTGTAGTTGACTTCAGCGTCCATAACATAACAAGTGACCTCGGTTCTGAGGTTACCGATGTGGCACTTTAGTCTTATTTTGCCCAGTGGTTCGCTTTTGCTAGCGTTGAAGCCACTGATTGTTGTGTTGGAGGGCGCCAGCCGGTACATTGGGATCTCCAGTATTGAGAGCAGCGTTTTCGGGATGATGCTGAGGGAAGACCCCAGATCGATCTGAATCTGCTTCACCTTGACTGAACCGATATACCCTGTATAGTACAGCGGCCTGTTGTGTCGGTTGTGTTTGAGCAACATGTCTTATTGGGTGAAGGTTATATTAGGGATAACCTCATCCGCACAATGACAGTGCATGCATACAGTCAGGAGATCTTTAGGCTACTTGACCTGACTGAGAAAGGATTCAGCATCAATCAGAGCTTCACAGAGAGCTTCTCGGGAGTCTTTGGAAAGACGAAGGAGCTCGAACAGAGATAGGCGGGCAGGAGTACTGGCCAGTTGTGCGAGTATGTCGAAGTTGTGGGGCTTGGCTAGCCCCGAAGCATTCTCCTTTCGTAGAGGCCTGTCGAAGCGGGCCTCTATCTGCTTTGCTTATTAGCTGCTGGGGGCTTAGACGGGCCCTCCTCCTGGACTGTAGGGACGGTGCAAGGAGGCACCCCTCGACGGCAGCTTCGTGTTGGACGTTCTGTTATGAACGCGTCTGTACAGGAAGTGCCTCTTCTGCTGAAGAAGAGACCATGCGGCAAGACTTGATCTTCCTGTCTTTGGATCTGGAGGTAGGGCGTACCTCCGGTTGAGTCACCTCGGAGACGAGATCGGGGTGAACCCATAGGATCTCTCTCCGAGATGTGGTGAGTGGGATGAGTCCACTCACGTTGTCACAGGTAGGTGGTAAGTTAACCACCTCCATTGTCGCCTTAGGGATGGGGACGACGCCATCGTGTGTTGTAGTTGGCGACAATGTGCCAAACTGGAGTGATACCACGTTGGCTGACACCGTCTTCTCTTCGTAGTCGACGGAGATTACATCTGCATTGATCATGCGCTGGATATAATTCTTGAGGACACAGTAGTCCTTGGTTGGGTGTCCGACAAACCGATGGTAGTGGAAGTACCTCGGGTTGTACACTTTCCCAACCTCATCGGGACGTTTCGGGTCTGGAAGCTTGATCTTGTCACCCTGCTTCAGTATCTCAAAGAGTTGCAGGGTGTCTTCGTCGTTGAACGAATAAACCTCCTTCGACCTTGGTGCAAGTCGAGGTTTCTGAGCAGGTACTGACGCACCATTTGAGGCATTGACAGTCAATGCCTGTTTCCTCTTTGTCTCTTGTCCGGGGTTGTTGGCTGCAGGCCGTTTTCTTTGTCCTCAAAGGCGGGGAAACTGACTCCCAGAAGACGAGCATTGGCCGTCTTCTTCTCTGCGGCTTCTGCTTCAATGATCAAGGAGCTCTAGTCAGAAGGAGGAGTAGAGTTAAGCCAGAGTTTGACTGCAGGCAGTATGTTCATGCTGCAGGAGAAGAGAAGCGCATGTTCTGGCATGCCCGGGGGCAGTCTGAAGCAGGCCTGTCGGAAGCGTTCGATGAACACTCGAACTGTTTCCTTCTTCTTCTGGCGTATCTCTATAAGGGACGCCATTGTCATGTCCTTTCTGCCGTCGTAGAAATGGTCGAGAAAAAGACGCGTCAGGTCGTCGAAGGAAGATATTGAATTATCGGGGAGGCTGCAGTACCAGTCGTACGCCACTCCTTTCAGTGCCCCAACAAATATGCTGGTAAGTAGTGCGTCCTCCTTCGGAAGATATCCCGTCTGAGACTGGAAATACGTCAGATAGCGACACGGAGAGTCCTTCCCGTGTTATGGCGTCAGTGTTTATGGTATACTTAGGAGGATAAACCACCTTATTTTATTCGAGAGAATAAGGTTGGGGGATGCCCATTTTTTGGCGCTCCTCTGTCTTGTCTTGGACTCAAAGCGCTCGCTCAAGTCCCTGATCATTTCGACCACGTCTTCTGTGGAGCTAGGCGTCGGGGAAGGTGGTACCACCGAGAGTTGAGCATTTGAGGGCTCCGACGTCCAAGGTGCTTTGCGGCGATCTATGTCCGAGGATACCCGTTGAAGGGGTATACTCGATTCTCTATTGGCCCCTGGGTCGGGACCGGCAGAAGGTGTCCTGGCCAAAGCTGACCGTATCTCCAACACTGTTTGAGTCAGTATTTGCATAGAGGCAGAGAGGGTTTTGAGTCCTCCCTCCAGGGTATCCATACGCTGGACGAGGTCTGTTGGCAGCGCATCAGACTCGATATCAGCCCCAGTCACGTTTACTGTCATGATACGGCCTGGAGTGGATGGATGGGTTGAGGCTTCACTCTCGGCCTCACTCTCTTGTAGGGGAGTTGCCTCTCCTGGAGCCTCGTCTTGGCTACCCCCGTCTATGTTCGGGAGAACATTCACCACGGGCGCATCTGCAAGGGCCTGATTACCCTCAGCTCCGTCTTGAAGGGCATCTGCGTCTCCGAAACTCAGGTCCGCAGATGCGACTACCCCAGCTATGTTCTGGAGGATATCCTTATCTTCCGGGAGGCTGACAGGATCCGCCCTAGATGTGCTTTGGACACCCTCGTCTTCGGACTCGACAAGGGTCTGACTACCCCAGCTTCTTCCAAGATCTTCTTCCTCCCCCGAGTGCCTTCGAACACTCCGGAGGATGCGACAGCTGTCTTGGTTTTCCTCGGCTGGCTTTTGGACGAGGAAGAGGAACTGCCAGTCGCCTTTCGGACTGACGAAGAGTTGGAGATCACGTTGCATGAAGCAACCCTTGGCTCTTCTTCTGTTGACACCTTCTTCCCGAGGCGACGTCGGAGGGGTGTCGATGATTGCAGCCACTGGAACACCGACTCTCTTGGTGGGACTGCCGCTTTGCAACAGCAGTTGATGGTGACCACAGCACAAGTATGTCCCGTGAGAGGCGCATCGTGCTTGTCAGTCGACTCTTCTGATCGGCGCTTGTGAGTGATCACGTTACGCAGATCGTTGAAGGAGAGTGCCACCTTCACACCCCCTTCAGGTGCATGGAAAGGCTAAGTGCCGGGGTGGTCAAGTGAGTGCTGCGCCCCTGATCTAATACGAAACAGGTATCCCGATCAGTAGTGGAGGAACCACAGTATTTGAAGTGACTTGAACGGACCTCAAACGCACAACCAGAGGAGGCACGAGAGTTCAAGACCACTGGATTTGCCTTACTCGCCTTGGTTGTGCACGCAATAGATGCGCCCAAGTGAGACGAGGACTTTGAAGGTCAGCTCGTTTCTGGTGTCGCAGCACACGAGTCGACCTTGTACAGCTTACCATCAGCAGCGCGCGTGATTGTGAGCGCATGCTTCTGGCTTGCTGCTGGCATAGCACGTTTGGGGTGCATGGCCCGTGCTGCCTTGGATTTCTTCGTACCAGTCTGCTGGGGCGCATATTACTCAGAATCCAAATTCTCCTTGCCATTACAGCGAGTGAGTATGTCAAAGACAGAGACCTTCTGTGGCGCATCAGAGGTGATACGCGGGGTATTGGCTGCGCCCCTGCTCCGTCGATGCATCTTCCTCGCCTGAGAGGGAGATGGCTAGGGAATGTGGTTAGCCGCACATTTTCCCGAGAGATACGCTGCACCAGCGGGCGCATCTTGGTTGCTGAGGACGTCAACAGGAAGGGAAGGCTGGATCAGCACGTCCCCTTCGGTGGTGGTGCCCGAGGCGTCGACCTTGCGCACCCAGACTCGGCGGGTCTTCTTTGGCTTCGGCAGCCGCTTCGAAGGACTCGCACTGCCTTCAGAGATGAACTCCTCATATGCCTATTGATTGAGGCGTACGACCAGCGTCTTGTGGGAGGAGCCCACCTTCACGTCGTCGGATTACGACACAGCTTTCTCGGTGGGAGGAAAGAGGTCCCCAGCAGAGTCGCCAGCTTGTTTGCCATTAAAATTCTTTTATTACAAATTTCAATACAAACAGAACAGTGTTACAATATAGGACTTAGATGTAGTCCTAAGAGTACACTTTTGTTTATCTGGGTCCCTTGTGCCGATGGAGTGAGTGGTAATACGTTGACTCCGTTGACGATCTGACGACGGTTATCGGTTCTCTGAAGACTTGGATTGCTCTGGGTACTGGAGCTTGCTGAGAGGAGGAAGACGTTGAGTGTCTGTATCTGCCTCTCTGGTGGTATGTTCGTTCGTTGTGTGTTCTGTCCGTGTGTGAGAAGGAAATGATCCCTCTATTTATAGTTTTGCAGGCTGGCTGCTCATGCGTGCATATAGGATGCGCCTGTACGCGGGGACGCCACGTGTTGATTGCTGATGGAGGCGCATGAACGATGCGCCCTGATTGAGAGGTTGACTTTTTCATGTAGCTGTTGTGAATCGGCATGTAGCAGAGAAGAAGATCTTTCTGTTGCTGAGATCTTGCGTGAGTTGAGTCAAAGGACACGTACCGTCGACCCATGGCTCGGAGATCTCGGATTTGATGGAAGAATGATCTGGTAGGATGCGTCTAGGATTGGGCGCATGAGGAGACTTTGGCTCGTAACCTTTAGGAGTCAAGAACCATTCTGGGCGCATAGCTTTTGAGGCGAATGCGAGGCTTTAATGGTGACTTTTCTTCTGTCTTTAGGGATCAGTAAAAAGTCTGAAGCGCTTGGCTTTTAAGACGCATGCGGATTTGGGCGCATGGCTGCAGAGGCGCATGCGAGTGGTTGGGTGGCCACGTGGCAGTAGCCGTCGGAGGGAAGTAATGATGATGTTGATGTTGCCGACGCTTTGTCTTCTGAAAAAGCTGTCAACTGTTCAGACTTCGGGAGGCGTGCTGCCAACTCTATCAGTTTCGCATTTAATGTTTTCGACATTCGATTGACAGCTGAGTGGGCACGTCGGTTGGCGTTCCACTAGGCGTATGGGGACGCATGGGGGATACATTCCTGTGATGTGCTTGGTACTGAAGGGTACGTCTGTGTGATGTGCGGTCTGGCCGACACATCTGCTTCATGACACGTCTTTAATGATGCGACTGTTACGTTCTTCGAGTTCTTTAAAAAGCCATTTTGACTTGGTTGAATTCGAATCGTCCGGTTCATCCATTAAATGCATTTTTATTGCACGGAATTCGAAGAGCCATCCATTTGGCGCATGGGTTTGATTTGCCCGGCCTATAAATAGTGGCATAGAGAGAGTTTGTTTCTCGTTCTCTCACGTCCTTCCGACATGAACTTGTTTACTCGGATACATTCTGTTGATGAGATGCTCCCGAGGGTGAAGATGCGATGCCATCTTCATTGATGCACTTGAAGGTGACTGTTACATCCAAAAGTCGGACTCGAGGGCTTTTGAGGCAGGCGGAAGGTGCCTGTTGCATCCAAAGATAGGGATGCTCGAGCCTCATTTTCGTTGTGCAGAAAGAGCCGCAGATCGGAATTGCGGTGCCCCGATCATCTTCCTTGAGGTTTGGGAGAGCTCCTCCTCCTGCTAGAGTGGGTGTTGCCCATTTTGGTTGGGTCGAAAGCTGCTCCTTTAGCCGCAGGTTGATATGCGGTGCTTTTCTCTTCCTTGGTTGGGGAGTTCTTCCTCCAACTAGAGGGTTGATTGCCACCCTCGTTCTGCTTAATAAATGCTTCATTAGTCGAAGCATTTAGACGGCGGTGAGCCTGGCTGGAAGAGCGGCAGATAACTGGGCTGCTGAAGGGATACACATAACTGGGATGCACATAACTGAGCTGCTGAAGGGATGCACATAACTGGGATGCACATAACTGAGCTGCTGAAGGGATGAGCCCTGCTGAGGGCGCGTGGTGATTGCTGCGCCTATTTGAGGGCGCATGATGGCTGTTGGCTGTAGACTTAGGATCTTTTCTTTGTAGAAATTCTCCTTTGTACCATCTTTTCTTAGACATGTAATAGACTTTTATATGTAATAAAAGTCTTCTTTCAATGCCTATTTTTGCTGTTTGTGAAGTACTTTGTCCAAGCTCTGGCACATGTAGTCTGGCGCATAGGCTTTCTGGTTCTGAAATTCCATGCTTCTACAGGGACGGGGTGGGTTTGAGTGCCACTCGGCTGACCAGGGGGCCAGCTCGAGCTTGCTAATCGGGTTAGGGTTTAGGTTAGTTTTATAATAATTTTAAGATGATGGATTTTAAACCCAATAACAGTCTATTAAACCCGTTAACCCATAGTCCTGTGTCTTCGTGTCCTGACAGTTAGGGACACGAAGACAAACGAGTCCAGTATCCTAGGCTTGCAGGACTCACATGATACGAGTTTCTCGTGTCCGAGTCCACCATCAAACTTACCGACACGAATCGACCCTCCTACGTGAAAATGAGACACATGAGTGAAGAAAATATGAAGGGAACGTACGTGTCCGACATGAGGAAGCTGTCGGGGGTGCTAGCGGCGGCCGTAGGCATCGGATCGATGGTGAAGGGTGGCGCTGGGTTCGTCTCGTCGAGGCAAACAAGATGACGGTGGTTGTAGGCGGTGGCGTGGGCTATAGGGTGGCGCTAGCTCTGAGTTAACTCCGGCGAGCTCTTTGGAGAATAAGGGGGTCAGGGCGGTGCTGGGGTGGTCGGGGTGGTGTTTCTAGGCTAGGGTTTTGGTCGGGGTAGTTTTATAGGATAGGAAGGCGGTGGAAAATTAGGATTTTGGTCGAAAAATTAGGGATTAGGGTTAGGGTTTCGGTCGAAGTCGGTGGTCGCTCGGCCAATGGCCAGCCGACGACGAAGGTCGTTTTGCAAAATAACCCTCGAACTAAACTATTTTACATAAGTCCCCCGCCGCCTTATAAAATGCAATGTCTAAATTGCAAATAGCCCCCCATTGTCGTTCTGTACAAATTAAATTTGCACAGACAAATCGATTATTACAAACTACTATAAAATAATTAAAATAATTATAAATTGATATTAAAACAATTTAATAAATTATAAATTGATATTTTTAGCTTTAAAAATCATTTTAAAAATCATTTAAAAATTTTAGAAAATTTCTAATAATTATAATAACTTATTTTAAGGATATAAATGCTATTTAAAATTATAAAATAATATTTTAAATCTAGGGCTTACAAATCTTTCCTCCTTGAAAAATTTCGTCCTTGAAATTCACAATGATAGAAGACTCTACAAACATCTAATATAGCAAGCATGCAAACAATGACTAAGGCTACTATTAAGACTAACCTCTAAGGTATCAAGCGGGAACGGGTGCTTTCCTCGCGGCTGTTGGGTCGAACATGTAAGGATATATCTCCCTCATGTCCGACTCCCTCTCCCAAGTAGATTCCTCCGGAGAGTGACGACTTTAAGCTACTCGTACCAAGGGTATGACTTTGTTCCTCAGCCTCTTCTCCCTCCCGTCCAATATCTCTACTGGCTGCTCGGTAACTGCAAGGCCCGGTCCGATCTCCAATTCTGAATGATCTAGCACATGGCTGGGGTCTGGAACGTATCTCCTCAGCTGAGACACATGAAAGACATCGTGAACTCCTTCTATGTTGGGTGGAAGTGCAACCATGTAAGCTACCTCTCCGATCCTGCCAAGTATCTCGAACGGCCCGATATTTCTGGGTCTCAACTTGCCGCCTCGTCCGAACCGGATCGTCCCTCTAGTAGGTGATATCTTCACCAGCACTATATCTCCGTCAGCGAACTCCATCGGCCTGCGACTAGCATCGGTCTAGTGTTTCTGTCTGTCCTGAGCGACTCTGAGCCTGTCTCTGATCATCCCGACCTTCTCTGCTGCATTCGTGATCATCTCTGGCCCAAGCATAACTCTATCCCCAACATCATCCCAAAAGAGCGGTGTACGGCATCGTCATCCATATAGTGCCTCGAAAGGAGACATACCGATGCTGGCTTGGTAGCTGTTGTTGTATGAAAACTCTACGAAGTATAGATGACTCTTCCATGATCCGCCAAAGTCCAGCACACAAGTCCTCAGCATGTCTTCTAGCGTCTGTATCGTCCTCTCGGACTGTTCATCTGTCTGTGGATGGTACGCTGTACTGAACTTGAGCCGACTGCCAAACTCTTTCTGCAAGCTCCTCCATTAGTGGGACGTAAATCTGCTGTCTCGGTCCGATACGATGCTCACTGGTACTCGGTGTAAGCGAACTATCTGCTGCATGTATAGCTCCACCAACTTCTCGGTAGAGAGCCCTACCTTGAAGGGTATGAAGTGTGTACACTTCGTCAGCCTGTCAATGATGACCCAAATGGCATCCTTCCCTCCTTGGGAACGAGGAAGTCCTGAGACGAAGTCCATCGTAATGTGTTCCCACTTCCACTCAGGAATGGGTAACGACTGTAATAGACCAGCTGGCCTCTGACGCTCCGCCTTGACCTGCTGGCAAACTAGGCATCTCAAAATAAAATGTGATACATCTCTCTTCATCCCGTGCCACCAAAGATGTTCCCGCAAGTCACGGTACATCTTGTTGGCACCAGAATGAATAGAATATCGCGATCGATGCATCTCCTGCAAGATTGCCTCTATCAGCTCTCCCTTCGGCACGCATAACCGGCTGCCATGCCTCAAGGATCCATCCTCTACTATGGTGAAGTCATCCAGCAATCTAGTTAAAGCCTGGGCCCTAAGCCTGCGGAGGCTCTCATCTGTAGATTGTGCCTCCTTGATCTGCTCTATCAAACCTGACTGAATGTCTAGCGCCATCATCTGTATCACTAATCCTGGCCGAACTATCTCGATACCGAGCTTCTCTAGATATTCTCGCAAATGCCGATCTATCATCAGATACCATGCTATCGGATGCCTGTTCAGCGCATCCGCCACCACATTTGCCTTCCCGAGGTGATACTGTAAATCGATGTCGAAGTCCTTCATCTACTCCAACCATCGTCTTTGCCTCATGTTCAGCTCCTTCTGCGTGAACATATACTTCAAGCTCTTATGGTCAGTAAAGATTTTCACTCGCTCTCCGTATAAGTAGTATTTCCACAACTTGAGTGCAAAGATCACCACAACTAACTCTAGGTTGTGGGTGGGATAGTTTCGTTCATAAGTCCGTAATTGCCTAGATGCATAAGCAATCACTTTTCCATGCTGCTGTAGGACCATCCTAGCCCCTTTTCCAAAGCATCGCTGTATATGGTGAAACCTCCAGATCCTGAAGGTAATGCCAGAACTAGAGCGGTCGTCAGCCTCTTCTTCAGCTCCTCAAATGCTGTCTGGCAGTCCTCTGACCATATGTACTCTGTATCCTTTCGTGTCAGCTTCGTCATGGGTTCGGCTATCTTAGCAAAGTCCTGGACGAACTTTCCATAATAGCCTGCTAATCCCAAGAAGCTCCTGATCTCTGAAACTGGCGTTGGAGCCTTTCACGTCTCAACGGCAGCAATCTTCCTGGGATCCACTGAGAGCCCTTCTCCAGTGACTACATGACCGAGAAACTCCACTCGGTCTAAAAAGAACTCGCACTTCGACAATTTGGCATACAACCTCTCCTGTCTCAGAATCCCCAAAACTGTCCACAAGTGCTCTGCGTGCTCCTCCGACGTCTTCGAGTATATCAGGATGTCGTCGATAAATACTATGACGAACTTATCCAGATACTGGTGAAATGTCTTATTCATCAAGTTCATAAAGACAGCTGGCATATTTGTGAGACCAAATGGCATCACCAAAAACTCGTACTGCCCGTACTTCGTGTTGAACGCCGTCTTCTGGATGTCTGCAGCCCTGACTTTTACCTGCTGGTAACCGGATCTCAAATCTATCCTAGAAAATACCTTCGCCCCACTCAATTGGTCGAACAAATCATATATCCTGGGCATAGGATATTTGTTCTTAATTGTGATGGTATTTAATGCCCGGTAGTCAATACACAACTGGACCGTACCATGCTTCTTCAGTACAAAGAGTACTGGCACTCCCCATGGAGAAGCACTAGATCGAATGAAACCTTTTTTCAACAGGTCATCAATCTGCTCATTCATCTCTACGGCCGCCTTGGGGTTCACTCTATAGCAAGCCCGGGATACTGGTGATGAACTCGGTACTAAATCTATAGTGAACTCCACATCTCTGTCAGGCAGAATTCCTGGAAGATCCTCTGGAAATACATCCATGAACTCCCTAATGATAGGGTGTGGCAGTGGTAACTCCCAACTATCGCACAACAGTTCGGCTCTAGGATGATCTTCGGCCTTGTCTTCCTGACACTGAATGGTGCCGTATCTAGGAGACTGAACAGAATACTACCCTCATGGCAGTCTATAGCTGCGTGAGCATAGCTAAGACAATCCATCTCCAATATGATATCATATCCGGGGAGTGGCATCACAAAGAATCGTCCCCTAAACTCTCTCCCAGCTATAGTAATAGATCATCTATAGAGCCCTAATGGGTACTGGTCCGCCTTCCGCCATTACTCTACTCATCTCCTCGGTAGGTGTAGCTACTAAGTGGTGTTTATGTAAAAACTCTAATGACAGGAAGCAATGCGATGCACCGGAATCAAACAAGCATAGAGCTAGAAAAGTATACAAATAAACATGACCTGTGATGACGTCAGCCAAATAATCTGGCTCGAAACCTGCTCCGGCTCTGCCTCAAGAGCCGGACTATAAGCCTTCCCCTGGGTCCCTTCTGTTGCTGCAGATGTTGCCCAAACCTCTGCTGCTGAGTCGGGAGCGGCTGTAACCCCTCTTTCCGAATTTTTAAATTTGTATTTATTTTATTTTTAGTAAATATTTTTGATGTTAGAAAACAAATTTTAATTTGTAAATTCTTTTATTTGATGAAGGATTTGTCAAAATTATTTTTATATATTATAGAAATTTGAATTTATAGGATACCTTTTAAAATGTTATTTGTTCATATGGATATCAAATTGAATATCCTAATCAATTGTATTTGATTGATTAAGTTTAAATCTTTATTTTATGTTTGGAAGGATCTATCCTTGGGGAGCCCTTATAGTTTCTTCACAAAATCCCTAACCCTAAATTTCATATTCCCGTGTCATGTGTCCGAGGGCATGGACACAATACTGTGTCGAAACCGCCATCACCTCCGTCGCGTCGCGGTCGAGACTTTGCGAATGATATGATCTTTTATCAAAAACTAATATTTTAAATTATCTTGTTAGGATTATGAAAGATGTTTTGTACTACCTTGGATTTTATTAAAGATTAATTTTGAAAATTGTTTTAAAATTATAAATGTCTTTTAGGATTTTTGAATAATAAAAATAAGTTTGTATCGAATATTATTCATAGAGATAATCTGTTATCGTCTTAATTTTAAAATAGGTTATTTGTTAGATACTAATATTATTTTATAAATTATTCGGTCGATCATCTATAGAATTAAATTATATGATTTGGTTGCATGCTAATATCAAGGTTACTTGAATTAATATTGGCTTTAATTGATTATGGTTAGACTGTTTTTAATTTAAACGTTATATTTGAATGTGATAAGTAGTATTTGAAAAAGGTTTGAATTTATATAATTTATATTTGATGACCCAAAGTGCTATCTAATTAATTATGGAATATTTGAATTTGTATGTTTGAAATTAGTTGATAATATTAATTATTTGTAGATTTATTATTATTTAGATTATGTTCCTACTTCAAACTTATTGTGACCATCAATTATTCGATTATTTAAGTTTAAATATGATTCAAATTTTCATTGATAATATTAGATACTATTTGGTATTCCTATTATAACCCATCCTGGATTTAATCAATCTGCGGTTGTGACTTAAATTCGTGGGAAATTATTTAGGAATTTCTATCCCTATATAAATAGGAATTTATTCACCCTATTTAGAGGAAGGCTTTTCCTTGTCTCTCCCCACAAAATCCCACAACGTATGCTTCCCGAGCCCTTCCCGAGCCGACCATCAAGTGCCTGCCCTGGCGAGTTCCTGCCACCATGACCACTTCCACCATCATCCCCATCTTCACCCGACTCCACTGATTCCGGCCAAACCCCTGTCATCGCCTCCTCAACTGTACATAATTTCCAACGCCACCAAAACCATCACCATCCGCAGAACCACCATCAATCAATACCGTGTCCGGACCCGTGTGTCCGTGTCCAATTCGTCTTATTCTAATATTACAACCCAAGTATTGTGTACGTGTTGACAGGCCGACACGGACGTCCCAAAAACCACTCCAACCCCTAGCAAAGAAAGAAGAGGAAGCAAGAGGAGACTGTCAAGCACTGGTTCTCCGTCGCCCAGTAACCGTAACACCCACTCCTCCGCCAAAGGCCAACTGCCGCCCCTGCCATGGTGCCCAACCCCATCTTCACCCAGCACGTCTAGCCCCCAGGCGCAGCGACGCACTCGCGTTTGTCCGTGGTGAGCCTCGGGCCTGCCAGGACTGGCCATGCCACCGGTTCTCCCTTTCGCATACGCACTGCGCCGATCTCCGTCAACATCAGCACCGGCCAGTGGACGCGCGGCATTGGCCGCGAGCGTGCCTTGACACCGCCATCACGATACAGCTGTGCCGGAGACGAGAATCCCTCCGCCGCTCACGCAGTCGCCGGAGTGCGTCGCCCAACGAGCCTCCTCCTGTGGCGTGTCCTGCCGCCGCCGACGCCTCCGCACCCAGACCACCGCCATCAAAGTCGAGATTCCCCACTCGCCTGTCGGCCGCCTCCATCCTCGCGCTCTGGTGAGATCCTCACCTCTCCTCTCTTTCCTCCTCAACTTTACTATTCTCTTTTCTCTCTCTCTTTCTCTCTCCATTTCCCCATATAACTTCATAACAGAGGAGAGCAGTAATCTTGGGGCTTTATTGTTTTGCTTTCATTTGGATTGGGGCTAGAGCCCAAATCGGTCAGTCACCATGGCCAACTATAATTAGGTCCATGGGATCAGGTTTTTGGATGAGGACTGGAAACAGTAATGAAATAGAGTATTAGTAATAAATAAGTATAATCAGGCTTTTGGGCCATTTAAGCAAACTTCCATATATATTTTGACACATGTACATAAAACAGTATACGTACATTATATATGTATCCACAAGTATATTGTAAATTAGTTTTATAGGTATATATAATAAACGATACTTCCTCTAATAATTTCTAATAAAATATTTTATTAGGCTTGGTCTTACACTTGTTTTCAATTGGGTTTTAGGAGCCCTAAAATGTATTATATAATTTTATGATATATATGACTTCTTGTGTTTTCTGATTATTAGTGTAAATATAGATCGGCCTTAATTTGAGTTAGGCTCATTTTTCTGGGCCGAAAATAACTATTTTTTTGTTAATGTGCTAGAATTGGACCTAAATTTTTTATTTAGAAATTTTAAACCATACGGATAATGTTTTGGGTTTGGACTTTTATGTATTGGACCATAGGTCCTACCTGTATTTAATCTTGGGCTTTGAAGAATTATTCCTTTAAATAATAGTATTGGGCTTGGCCGTACACTCATTTTCAAACTGGGTTAGCCATACAAATGATTTTCTTGGCTTTCAAAGTATTTTAACTAAAACTATTTAACTAGCAAAATATAGTTTTCTAGTATTACAAATATTTTCTAAAGTTATATATATTTATTTATTAATACAAATTTACCTTAATTTCTATCTTGATCGTGACTAGTCGTAAGCTCTAATTTTTTGTGATTCAGACCACTTCATATCGGCCCTAGGCTAACAGGCCATTCTGGACTCAACGGGCGAGTTTGTGCACGACCCGCCGGAATCCAATTTTGGACATACGGTTGGGTTCGTATAGGAAAACCGAATCCGTAGACACATAGTTTGACGACTTTAGAGACCGTTGACTCTGGCACAATTTTTGGTACAAAGCGGGTCCAACGGCGGATACCGTTTTGACCAGAAATTATCGTTTTGCCCCTGTGTCCAGAATTGGACATAAGGACAGGCAATTCTAGCTAATTTGACTATTCTGAAACCGTTGGTACTGTTTATTTCTGTATCTGGAGACTTTTGCATCTGTTGACTGATTGTGGCTCATTGAGTGGTATAGTATTATTGATTTCACCAGCTAAGGACCTCAGGCAAGTGCACTTTCTGATTGCTTTCAATTCATAGTAGTCTTTCCATTTCATGTTTATACATATATCTTGCTGCTTGTTGACACGTTCGTCACACGGAGTAGTCGGGAGGGGAAATATCTTAGTATACATGTGGACTACCCAGAACTATCCCAATATGTCTAATCTTGACTGATAGCAGCTGCACACGACACGTGCAGGGTGCCGTATTTACCCCCTAGACGTTCACATGTTGAAAATGATATTTCACACCACATAGGTAGATGTCTTTTATTTTTCCTTTTCTTCTCTACTGTGCCATGTCATCAGTTTTCTTCTAGTTCTTATCTCTCATATGTTATTTTTATGTATTGTTAATTCTATTGTGTTTTCGTATTGTCGTCGGTTTGTGTACTTGTTTCATTTCCTGACTGAAAATCATTATTTTTCAGGTTAGCAGTGGCTTCACTTAGCTTAGGAGATTCGGGTGTACTTGCGGACAGAAACCTAGAAATAGATAGCAGTTGTATCAATTTCATTAATTGTAAAATCTTGTATTTTCTTTAATTATAAATGTTATAAATGTTGTAACAAATTTAGAAATGTGAATGAGCAACAAATGTTATATTTTGAGTATTTATTTCTTACGGGCTTGACAGCGTTCTACCGCCAACTCCGCGGCGTAGGGTGGCTTGGACACGTCTCGTATCCGAAAAAGCGGGTGCGGGTCGTGATAAGTTTTTGTGGTGGCCCATGCAGGTCAGTCTTCGCAAATTATGCAAACTCGCGGTAGTACCATATTAGTCGTACTGCTACGAGCCTGCGACTAGTAAATGCTCATTCACAGCTAGGAGTAAGTCAATTTTAAGAGAATAGTTAGGACTAGGAGTCCCTAATTTAATTTGACCATTGGGTAGTTAAGGTTGCTACATAGGCCTCATGGAATTCTAAATCCTACTAGATGACTTTCGTAGAAGGATGCACTACGTCATTTTTTATTCGACGGTATTCCTAAGGAAGGTAGATTCGTAACCCTCTTTCTGAATTTTTTTATTTACTTATTTGAATTAAATATAATTTTTAGAAATATTTAATTTAATTAATTATTATTATGAAATATCTTAGTCATGGTTAAATTTTGGAGTGCCAAATGACTAGAAGTAATGGCACGGATAGTGCAGTGGCGTGCTTTGACTATTGTATTAGTTATGGTAGGAAAGACCGAGCCATAAGTGTGTCTGAGCTAGAAAAACCAGGCAAACTGTGACTTGACCTCTATAAATAATTTAATTAGTTATTTAATAATAATACGACTTTTAGAAGATCCGGTTGTTCTAAACTAGCCCGAACGCAACCTAAGACCGGGTAGTCATGTAGTGCGGCCAACGATGTCCATGTAGATATATGGATGTGTATACATATTGGTTGTCCATTTTGGTCTTGTGAATAATTTCTATAAATTGTATATTGAATATAATAAATGTGTTAGTGCTCTTAAATTCGTATTTTACTTGGGAATATGGTAACCTTCCCTTAAATGATATTTCAGGATTTATTCAAACTATACTTGTGGATAAATACATTCGTAATAAGTAGGCATAGTGCTTTATACATATTTTCCTCGATCTTGAACATTAGAGAAATAGAGATTAAAGTTTATATTCCTTTTTGCCTTCGGTCCTTTTCTTCCTGATCTTGATCATTTGTACAACTTTATCTTATGTCTTCTCTAAACATCCCCATATCATGAGTTTGTACCCCTTATATTTTCCTTGGACCCAAGGGATTATATCTTATAAATAATTTTTCACTCAATTGTCTATGCATTAATCTCAAGTTAAGTTTTTGGATTCAAGAGTTATCCTTCCTAACTAATTATTTTCTTTTCAAGACTTGATATTCATACTTGAAGGACAGATACTTACACCCTCTTGGAATTTGTTTGAAATTTTAGAACGTTCCTTAAAATTTCATAAAGTATAGTAAAAAGAATGTTCGTTGACTTGCGATGGAAAACCAGCAGCGCACTGTCGCCACTTATTTGAATTATCGAGACTACGGGTTCACTGCAGCCAGCAGCGCACTGGCGTGGCATGTCCCCCAAGTTGAAATAATTTCAAGTAAGCGCGAGATATCGGATATCATTAAAACTATAGCTTAGTTGCCCTATTTTTCATCCTTGAATTATTATGTCAAGATTGGATAGAGTTGATAGGGTATTCATTACCGTATCCTCATTTGAGTCATGGAACCAAGAGTTTATTGTAGCTAGTTGTACACTGGCGATGCATAAATTCTTGGTAAAATGACCTCAGATAAGTTTACGATATTCGAATACCATATAGGCTACGTCTTTTATTGGCATACGACTATAAAATTTCTAAATTGATTTGTGCATTATTCCTAGTTATCAACTTCTCAATAAACTGATTGTTCTTTTTCTCCATATCTTCCTATTTTTGAATCGTCATCTTTTAAACCTAATTTGATTTCCTTCTACTAGATTCACAATTACCCCTAGATTACAATTTTGATCATGCTTGGATGACTTGCATGCATCTTAGTTATACCTAAGTGGCTTTAACCATGCTTGGACTTTACCTAAATTTTGATCCTTGACCAGGCCTATATAATTCCAACAGTAGTTAGTCGTGCCTAACGACTCCTCCTTGTTTAACTAATCCCATTTTGATTATATCATCGACCATGGTAGCTAGACCCTTTCGACTATACTTTAATCATGACTCGTGGTACCTTTTCTATTCATAATCTAACTCCAAATTGATCAATGATCATATTATTTCTTGGTTATGTTTTTTTTTACTGTGCCTAACTACATCCTTTGAAATTTTGATGACCAATTTTTAAGGTGGGTAGAGCCTATGATTGATGAATTTCTGAAAACAATTAGAACATATTTCAAGACCGTAGCCAAAGTTCTAATACTAAACCATACCTATTTACCCTTCCATTACCACCATAGTTGGTCAATGCTTTTATTATAATTTTTATTTCATTATGAGCATTTTCTTCTTTCCTTCCTCTTATTTTCATCTATTTTTCAATATTTTAATCTTACCATAACTTTTCGCTGATCAATCAAGTCCATCTATCTTGGTAGTCCTGAAATTCGAAGACGAATTTATTTTTAAGGTGGGTAGATTTGTAACCTCTCTTCCTGAATTTTCAAATTTGTATTTATTTTATTATTAGTAAATATTTTTGATGTTAGAAAACAAATTTTAATTTGTAAATTCTTTTATTTGACGAAGGGATTTGTCAAAATTATTTTTATATATTGTAGAAATTTGAATTTATAGGATACCTTTTAAAATGATATTTGATCATATGGATATCAAATTGAATATCCTAATCAATTGTATTTGATTGATTAAGTTTAAATCTTTATTTGATTTTTGGAAAGATTATCCTTGGGGAGCCCTTTTAGTTTCTTCACAAAATCCCTAACCCTAAATTTCATTTTCCCGTGTCATGTGTCCGAGGGCATGGACACAATACTCTGTCGAAACCGCCATTACCTTCGCCGCATCATGGCCGAGACTTTGCGAATGATATGATCTTTTATCAAAAACTAATATTTTAAATTATATTGTTAGGATTATGAAAGATGTTTAGTACTACCTTGGATTTTATTAAAGATTAATTTTGAAAATTGTTTTAAAATTATAAATGTCCTTCAGGGTTTTTGAATAATAAAAATAAGTTTGTATCGAATATTATTCATAGAGATAATCAGTTATCATCTTAATTTTAAAATAGGTTATTTGTTAGATACTAAATATTATTTTATAAATTATTCGGTCGATCATCTATAGAATTAAATTATATGATTTGGTTGCATGCTAATATCAATGTTACTTGAATTAATAATGGCTTTAATTGATTATGGTTAGACTGTTTTTAATTTAAACGTTATATTTGAATTTGATAAGTAGTATTTGAAAAAGGTTTGAATTTATATAATTTATATTTGATGACCCAAAGTGCTATCTAATTAATTATGGAATATTTGAATTTGTATGTTTGAAATTAGTTGATAATATTAATTGTTTGTAGATTTATTATTATTTAGATTATGTTCCTACTTCAAACTTATTGTGACCATCAATTATTCGATTATTAAAGTTTAAATATGATTCAAATTTTCATTGATAATATTAAATACTATTTGGTATTCCTATTATAATCGAACCTGGATTTAATCAATCTGCGGTTGTGATTTAAATTTGTGGGAAATTATTTAAGAATTTCTATCCCTATATAAACAGGAATTTATTCACCCTATTTAGAGGAAGGCTTTTCCTTGCCTCTCCCTAAAAAATCCCACAACGTATGCTTCCCGAGCCCTTTCCGAGCCGACCATCAAGTGCCTACCCTGGCGAGTTCCCGACACCATGACCACTTCCACCATCATCCCCACCTTCACCTGACTCCACTGATTCCGACCAAACCCCTGTCGTCGCCTCCTCAACAGTAAATAATTTCTAATGCCACCAAAACCATCACCATCCGCAGAACCACCATCAATCAATACCATGTCAGGACCCGTGTGTCTGTGTCCAATTCGTCTTATTCCAACATTACAACCCAAGTATCGTGTCCGTGTCGACAGGCCGACACGGACATCCCAAAAACCACTCCAATCCCCAGCAAAGAAAGAAGAGGAAGCAAGAGGAGACTGCCGAGCACTCACCCAATCCCGCGCATCCCCAGCCCTTGCTCTGGTCCCCGCCACCGTTGGCCCAACAAGCGTCTGGTTCTCCGCCGCCCAGCCACCGTAATACCCACTCCTCCGCCAAAGGTCAACTACCGCCCCTGCCACGGTGCCCTACCCCATCTTCACCCAGCACTTCTAGCCCCCAGGCGCAGCGACGCACTCGCGTTTGTCCGTGGCGAGCGTCGTGCCCGCCAGGACTGGCCATGCCACCGGTTCTTCCTTTCGTGTATGTACTGCATCGATCTCCGTCAACATCAGCACCGGCCAGTGGACGCGCGCCGTTGGTCGCGAGCTTGTCTTGACACCGCCATCACGGTGCAGCTGCGCCAGAGACGAGAATCCCTCCGCCGCTCACGCAGTAGCCGGAGCATGCCGCCCAACGAGCCTCCTCCTGTGGCGCATCCTGCCGCCGCCGATGCCTCCGCACCCAGACCACCGCCATCAATACCGAGCTTCCCCGCTCGAATGCCGGCCGCCTCCATCCTCGCGCTCTGGTGAGATGCTCACCTTTCCTCTCTTTTCCCCTCAACTTTACTATTTCCTTTTCTCTCTCTCTCTCCATTTCCCCATATAACTTTATAATAGAGGAGAGCAGTAATCTTGGGGCTTTGTTGTTTTACTTTCATTTGGATTGGGGATAGAGCCCAAATCTGTCAGTCACCATGGCCAACTCTAATTAGGTCCATGGGATCAGGTTTTTGGATGAGGACTGGAAACAGTAATGAAATAGAGTATTAGTAATAAATAAGTATAATCAGGCTTTTGGGCCATTTAAGCAAACTTCTATATATATTTTGACATATGTACATAAAACAGTATATGTACATTATATATGTATCCACAAGTATATTTTAAATTGGTTTTATCGGTATATATAATAAACGATACTTCTTCTAATAATTTCTAATAAAATATTTTATTAAGCTTGGTCATACACTTGTTTTCAATTGGGTTTTAGGAGCCCTAAATATATTATATAATTTTATGATATATATGACTTCTTGGGTTTTCTGATTATTAGTGTAAATATAGATTGTCCTTAATTTGAGTTAGGCTCATTTTTTTGGGCCGAAAATAACTATTTTTTTGTTAATGTGCTAGAATTGGACCGAAATTTTTGATTTAGAAATTTTAAACCATACGGATAATGTTTTGGGTTTGGACTTTTATGTATTGGACCATAGGCCCTACCTGTATTTAATCTTGGGCTTTGAAGAATTATTCCTTTAAATAATAGTATTGGGCTTGGCCGTACACTCATTTTCAAACTGGGTTAGCTATACAAATGATTTTCTTGGCTTTCAAAGTATTTTAACTAAAACTATTTTACTAGCAAAATATAGTTTTCTAGTATTATAAATATTTTCTAAAGTTATATATATTTATTTATTAATACAAATTCTCCTTAATTTCTATCTTGATCGTGCCTAGTCGTAACCTCAAATTTTTTGTGATTCAGACCACTTCATATTGGCCCTAGGCTAACAGGCCATTCTGGACTCAACGGGCGAGTTTGTGCACAACCCGCCGGAATCCAATTTTGGACATACGGTTGGGTTCGTATCAAAAAACCAAATCCGTAGACACATAGTTTGACGACTTTAGAGACCGTTGACTCTGGCACAATTTTCGGTACAAAGCGGGTCCAACGGCGGACACCGTTTTGACCAAAAATTATCGTTTTGCCCCTGTGTCCAGAATAGACTTAACGACAGGCAATTCTAGCTAATTTGACTATTTTGAAACCGTTGGTACTGTTTATTTTAGCATCTGGAGACTTCTGCATGTGTTGACTGATTGTGGCTCATTGAGTGGTATAATATTATTGGTTTCACCAGCTAAGGACCTCAGGCAAGTGCACTTTCTGATTGCTTTCGATTCATAGTAGTCTTTCCATTTCATGTTTATATATATATCTTGCTGCTTGTTGACACATTCGTCACACGGAGTAGTCGGGAGGGGAAATACCTTAGTATACATGTGGACTACCCAGAACTATCCCAATATGTCTAATCTTGACTGATAGCAGCTGCACACGACACGTGCAGGGTGCCATATTTACCCTCTAGCCGTTCACATGTTGAAAATAATATTTCACACCACATAGGTAGATATCTTTTATTTTTCCTTTTCTTCTCCACCGTGCCATATCATCAGTTTTCTTCTATTTTTTCTCTCTCATATGTTATTTTCATGTCTTGTTAATTCTATTGTGTTTTCGCATTGCCATCGATTTGTGTACTTGTTCCATTTCTGACTGGAAACCATCATTTTTCAGGTTAGCTGTGGCTTCACTTAGCTTGGGAGATTCGCGTGTACTTGCAGACAGAAACCTAGAAATAGATAGCAGTTGTATCAATTTCATTAATTTTAAAATCTTGTATTTTCTTTAATTATAAATGTTGTAACAAATTTAGAAATGTGAATGAGCAGTAAATATTATATTTTGAGCATTTATTTCTTGTGGGCTTGACAGCGTTCTACCATCGACTCTGCGGCGTAGGCTGGCTTGGACACGTCTCGTATCCGAAAAAGTGGGTGCGGATCGTGACAGCGGCGGTCCTCTAGACGGTGGTCCAGTACCTGGTACCCTCGCGGCTGGGCAGTCCCGAAGCTGATGGGTGGTAGACCCACAAGCTAAATACTGCCCCAACCTCTTCCTGCAGACGGCAAAGTCATGCCCTGGCCTCCTACAAAATGAACACACAGGTCCCCTCTTCTACCGAGGTCCCGGGGCTCTAGCTGGTGGGGTTGGGTGATAAGGTGTGGGAGGACGGTATGTCTGCTGATGCGGCACCGGTGCTCTCGGCTGGAAAGCCTGACGTTTGGAAGGGCCCTCGTGGTGTACGGGAGCCGGCCTTTTGCAAGACTGAAGACGCTCCTCTATGCTCTGGGCCAACTCTAAGCTCTGGTAGTAGTCAGTCGTACCGTTCGCTACTATGAGAATGCCGATGTCTGGAACTAGACCATGGCAAAACCTACGCATCATGTCCTCTGGATCTGCAACAAGACTAGGAGTGAAACGGCTCAATCGACTAAACTCTGCTGTATGCTCGTCAACAGAGCGGTTCCCCTGCTGGATGTTATGGAATCGTAGCCCCATGGCTACCCTAGCGGTGGTCGAGAAGAATTTCTTCTTGAACTGGATCTTAAACTGATCCCAAGTGGCCTTCCCTCTCGCGAATAGTGGCTCATTCCTGAACCAAACTCCTGCCAAGTCTTTTAGCAGAAATCCCGCTGCCTCGACCTGGAGGTCATCCGGCAACCTAGCTCCAAGGAGCTTCCTCTCTATCGAGTCTAGCCAGTCATCCGCTACCACGATGCCTTCGGTCCCCATGAACTCCTTGGGGTTCAAACCCATGAACTCCTTGATGTTCCCCGCTCTCTGTCGTGGCTCTACCGGTGGTGGGACCACGGTACGCTCCTCAGAACGCTCCATGCTCTGGCGGGATAAGGTGGTCTGCTCCTGATGGGTCGTTAGGAACCCTTGGATCAGAGTGAGCAATTGGTTCCCATCGAGAGTGACGGAAGCCTGGGCAGGTATAGTAATAGGTGGTGGTGGGAGTATCGAGTCCTGCTGGGACTGTGATGTGGAAGGTGGTGGAGGCATCTGGGTTGGTAGATTTATGGAGTGGGGGAGTATGGTAGGTGGAGGTGGAGGTGCATTGGTCAACTGGTCAACCGACTGGTTAGGAACTGTGCCATTCTCAGGTATGGCATATTGGGAGAGCGGGTGAGCACCATCTAATAAATAAAAGAACTTATAAGGACTCTTTTAAGTAAACAATCATAAAAAAGAAAGTCCAATTTGTAATAGCGAGCATATGATGTGATGCATTTCCTATGTTGCAATCCTAGTAATCCTCTAGGTGTTCTAAGCGTTATTTCTAGTGTTGTCTAGTTACCTTAAGTTTCTAATCGCAGGCATGCTTGGTACAATGACGTAAGCAAACAATTTAGTCTCGACCTGCATGGGCCACCACTAAAAATATGTCACGATCCGCTACCCAAATTGTTGGGCCGGGCCGAGTCATGTCCAGCCTACGCTTGAGATAAAGCGTAGTAAGCTATTTTAAAGACAAGCAATATAATCAAGTGTGCTAATAGTTCTATATGTCATATTGAGTCAGAAATGATCCCAAACACAAAAGTCATCTTGTATATAAATATATTCCAAAATACATGGCTAAAAGTAAAACTGGATACAGGTCCAGTTACAAAATACATAGTCAACAACATGACTACTCTCAAAAGTCCCAAGTAAATAGACAAACTAAACGAGTTTTCCCGCAGGTACATCCTCGTAAGGTAAAGTTTGATCCTCGATGGCAACCCAATAATAAGAATCATAAAGCAACTCCTCCTCGGTAAGTATACCTACAACGTTATCCTGTCAGGACGGAAGCAAGTACTGATTCTAGCAAACTAAATATACGAAACATGAAATGAACAGGAGTGTAATAAACAGGAATTATGTCATATCATAATCTATCATGACAAGGATACACCTGTCATAGAGACAGATGTATATGTAATATTTAAAACTGTAGTAGGTACGTGATCGTCAATAGGTGTAAAATGTGCAGGGACACATAATGAAATATACTTCCGTAGAAGTGATACGGAGATAGATGTACATACGCACAAATACAACTTTGAGATAAAGGCCTACTGTGCAGTAATATGTAAAATAAAACTTTGTTCGGTACGATAGAGGGGGCATTATCACATACTCAACTATCATTTTTCTCATAACCCAGATTCTAAACATATGAGAGATACGAGGACAGTATAAAACATGGTGGATACTGAGAGCAGTATAAAGCATGTGAAAACGTGTAGAGAGATATCGCTTGTAGTTTAGATATCGGTATTTAACATGGTTTATACACAATTCATTATATGCTGTAAATAAAGTTTGTAGAGGTACTTGCCTCTAGCAAAGCAAGGTAGTAAAGAAAATGCTATAGATGTCTGGTGACTCGTCACTGTAAAAATAATACATAAACTTAGTTTTTATACTAAGTTAAACAATAAGACACTAGTTGTGTGACACAATTTTCTGACTGGACACCTAGCCAAATGATGAATTTAGCATAGGAGACCAATATGGGGTGACAAAATACCTAAACTAACTTTCTAGGACCTTTACACTGTGGCAGGATGAGGTCCAACACTACAATATCCCAAAATCACACAATACATCGTAAGTCGTAATTAATCAATAATTAAATCAAACTGTACACTGTGTTCCAATAATTTTTGAGATAGACAAAAGGCTCAATTATACATAAAATAAAGTACCAAAATGATCCTTGTTAATTATAGAAATTTATAATAATTTTTCTGGAATTTATAAACCCTCATAGATATTTACTAAAAATCAGTAAACATATGTATCCTGAAAATGAGTTCGGTTTTCCTATTTTTATAAAATGCATAAGGTACTAATAAATGCTTGAAAAACTATATTAAATTAGCTAAATTAAAATAGTATTTAAATACAATTTTTCTCATATTTTTACAGTACTTAAAATATATATAAAAATTCAAAAACAACAAGTTACAATTTTTGAAAAATAAATAATTAATTATTTAATATTTTATCCACTTGTTCGAAATTGAACCGAAGTCCAGATACGGGACCCAAAGTCATGAATCAAGTCCAATATGACTTGTACAGACTTTGAAGTAGACACATTTGGGACCAAAAACTCATGCTAGGTTTGCACACCAAATGGTCATGATTAATAAAATACAGTAATTCAAATATATATTAAAGTATTTTAATAATAATATATTTTAAAGTGGTAAAATATACAAGTCATAAAATTATATAATAAAATAACTTGTAAATTTACACATAATAAAATTTTGCACAAAATTGTATTTGAAATATATTTATATGTATATACCACAAATACATTTATATATATACATATATATATATATATATTTTTTTTATATATATACATATATATATATATATATATATATATATATATATATATATATATATATATATATATATATATATATATATATATATATATATAATATACATATATATATATATATATATATATATAAATACTTAATATAAAAAATATATATACATATATAAATACAGTATATATATCATATATATAACAGTATATATAATAATATATATATATATATATATATATATATATATATATATATATAAATACATATACATATAAATATACATATATACATATATATAAATATATATACATATATATAAAATAAGACAAATACAAATAAAAAGAAAACAAAAAAAAACAAAAGCGGGGCTCGAACTCGGCCCGCTGGGACAGGGGTGCACTACCAAAATAAGTCATATTAGCGACGTATTTAGCGACTCCAGGGTATAACGTCGCTAATTTTTGGGGGTTTAGCGACGTTTAACTAAGACGTCGCTGTTGGTCGCCAACAGCGACTACTAGCGACCCCAATCTGTTAAATGGGAACCTGCGTCGCAAGTTCGTCGGTACACGTCGCTGATATAGCGACGCGTAGCGACACAATTTAAGCGGTGTCGCCATTTATTAAATATCAGCGACGTTTAGTGACGTCCTTTTCGGACGTCGCTAAACGTTTCATATAGGCTGCGAGGGTTTTCTTTTCGATCATTCACAAATCTTCCCCCCAATTTCTCACGCGCTCCTCCTCCGCGGCGCTCCTCCGGCAATTTCTCTCCTCCGGCCTCCTTCTCCGCGGCGCTCCTCCGGCGATCTTCCTCCTCCGGCCTCCTCCTCATCCTCCTCCTCCTCAAGTAGCTCCCCCCTCTCTCTTTCTCTTTCTCACACACACACACTATCCCCAGTCCCTGCTTCCCAGTTTAGGATTTGAATTTGATGTGTGTGTTCTCGTGAAGTTGGACACTTTGTGTCCACTTGTATGGACACGAATCAACCCCCTGACACGTACACATGTGGGGGGTGACACTTCTGTACAACTGATTTGGGTTTTTATTGGTTTTCCAGTTCGGATTTAGGGTTTTCGAATTCTTTTCACTGATACATTAAAATCAGTCCTGACACTGTAAATTCAAACTGATATTTTAATTTTGGGTTTTGTAAAACCCTTATTTATTATTATTATTTTTATTATTTTATTAGACTAAAAAAATGAATTTATACAATTTGTGGTTTTATTTATTTTTTGATGATCCGGTTTGGCCAATTCAGCCCGAACATGGCCCGAACAAAATTTTAGTCCATGTAAGCAGGTAGTGTGACCAAATGTGACCATGTAGACATATTAGATGTACTTAGAAATATTTCCTAAACTATTTTAGAATTTTATGTACAATTTCTCATTATTTAAATATTTGTACAATTATTGGTATTTTATTATTAAATAATATTTTACAATATTGTACATGTTCCTGGACCCGGATGAGGGTGGGTAGTAAAGTTCACACGTTGGAACAATTTTTATTATTTTATTATTACTAAAGTTATTTTGTGAAAATTAAATAGGCATTTTATTATTGTTGATATTATTTGATATTATGTGATATTATTATTGTTGCCTTTTATGGCAATTTAAATTTGTGTATATATGTAAAAATATATTTTAGATGCATCATATATAGTTAGATAATATTAAACTTTATTTCAAATTTGTGGAGATTTAATAAATATGTTATCCTATTAGATATGATTATTATTATTTAGTTGATTTTAATGTCAAATGAATTTAAATATATGTGTATATGTTTTTAAGTTGATTTCATATATGAAAGATGATATTAAAATTTTCTTTTTGGATTTTGTAGAAATTTTATTGGATTCATTTAGATATATATATATATATATAAATATATAAATATAGATAGCTATATATAGATAACTATATATAAGATAACTATATATAAGATAAGTTTAGTTTAGATAAAAAAATAAGAAAAGAAAAATATATATATATATATGTTGCATGGTGGTCGGCCCCACCACCTGGCCGACAACCCATACATGCGCCCACAACTTTTTAGCAAAGAGCATCCGCTCTTGCCCCATATATTTGTATAGGCCGAACCCCTTTAAGGTTAAAGCACAGCAGCTTAGTTAGAGACCGACCCCCCTCCCATATATTTATATATATATGTTATATATATAAGGTTCGGAAAACCCTAACCAATCTCCTTCCACCTTCATCCTCCTCTCTCCTACCTCCTCCTTTCTCGCCTCGGCATGTGTGCCAGCCTCGTCGGAGGGATGGCAGTCCCGCCTCACGGTCGCCACGGCGACAACAACAACAATAGATTCCCACTTTAAGGTATTCCACTTCCCCGATTAATTTCTCCTCCAATTCTAATCCGTTTTTAGATCCGTAAATTCGTGTAGAAAGCCCCCATGACCCTCTATCATCCCCTTCATATAGTTTTTTTATTCTGCAATAAATTCCAGGTTTAATTAAATTAAAAATTATGACAAATCAGTTTTTAAAAGCTCAAAACCCCGGTACAAGGTACGTCCCGAAAAACCGGGCGACCCCATCGCAAATCAAAAATACCGAAAGGTCCGTATCGAATTTGTGGACGTGCGAGAATTGACGGGATTCAATTTGGTTGCATACGCGCAACAAATTTGGTCCGTATCCGTCATATTTTTGCGTTTCGGGCTTTTCAGAATTTCCCAATTATTTTGTGCACACTAATCAAATCGCGACGAAACTTGCGCCATTGGACTCAAAATATTTTTCTGGTCCTGTGGGTCAAGTTTGGTCCAATTCTGAGACCGTTGATCGGAACGCTATTTTGGCGGGCCCACAATTCCACTCAACGGACGATTTTGTGCACAGCCCACCAGAATCCAAAATTGGACATACCGTTGGGTTCGTCTCGTCAAAACAAATATGTATACATGCAGTTGGACAACTTTAGAGACCGTAGGTGGCACGCATTTCGGTGCAAAGCAGGTCCAACGGCGGACATCGTTTTTGACCCAAAATTAGGATTTTGCCCCTGTTTCAGAATTTGACTTTTGGACAGGCATTTCCTAGGCATATCTTTTATTCCAAACTCGTTCATGATGTTTGTTTCAGTATCCAGAGCTTCTTGTGGATTTTGACTTTCGTGTTGACGATTCTGATTGTTCGATTTTGCTGCTTCTCGTACCACCCGCAGGCAAGATACCTTGCCTTATTTACTGTTTATAATTAGATGCATCTTTATTTAAATATTTACTGCATATTTATTATCTGTTTTTAGTTGGATCCATTACTTGCTATTTTAGTTCATTATATTTTTGTTTCAGTTATTTTTCCTTCTTGTCGTTTTATATGCATATGGACCTAGCCATAGCGAACTACCTTTTGTTAGTGTCCTTGGGAGGGAGAAGACTGTTAAATGTAGGGGCTACCCCAATTCCAAAAGCTGTAGTAACTGCGTACTACGGTAGTAGAGTCACGAGGGTCACTAGCCTCGAGCTATGTGGACTGATGGGTCACGTGGGAAGCTAGCCTCGAGTTATACCGGCTGATAGTATTGGTACTTGACGTGTGCGTGTTGTGAGTTGTTACCTTGTCCTGGGGGAGTCATCCTTCACCTGCCCATACATCGAGATGTCTTCTAAATTGCCTACTAGAAAGGTTAGGAGACCTTAGCAAATTTTATGTTCCAATCATGGCATGGAAAAATGTCACATCGCAGAATAATAAGTTACCCCTTGTCCTTGTTTGGTTGTAGGGGTAGCCTACTGTTTCGATGATGGGATATTGAGCCATGTTATGGTTTGGACACTTTTACTTTATCTTTATTTTATGGTGCATTTATATCCAGTTCATATGGCATGTTCTTCATGTATCTTGTTACGTCCCTCTGAGGACCTGGTTATCTCTCCAGGTGTGTGCTTCTGTGATTTTGTAGGTGTTCTAGCCAAGGCCGTGATCTTCTCCATTCTTTCGAAGACGATTGCGCTTGGTTCGTCACGTTATTTTATCGATCACTTCTTGTACATTTTATTTGAGATAGTTGGTAGTGGACTTTGTCTCCGCCCAACGATTGTATACATGACAAATTCAAAGTTGCTTTTATATCATTTATTTATCTAGTGGATGAGATTTAGCTATTATGGTTCTACTGCATTTTACAGCTTATGTATTCATACGAGGTTTCCATATATTGGAGTATACTTCGTATGTATACAGCTGGCATGTCGATGTACCTAGTCCTACGTATTTTGGGACTGGAGCATTACATGTTTTTGTGGTGGCCCATGCAGGTCAGTTTGTCACTTCAGTTACGTTACAGTACTGATGTGAGCCTGCAACATAGGATTAGAATCTAGGAATCTCATCCATACAGCTTGACCTCTTCCCTTGGCTTCAAATTCCGAACTCTCGATCGACTTCCTTGATTTACATCTTGCTTGATTCCTCTCTACCGTTGATTCTTATTTTCGTGCTTAGTGTCAACTAGGAAGATGACTACACTAGTATATGCTCGTAGGTCAAGCACATGGCTAGAATGGTTATATTGGCAATTGGAATACATATAAGACTAATTGAGTTGAAAGCTCTTTTTTTTAGAGTGTGACTTAATGATTAGTAATTGGTAAAGTAGGATATTACCACGGAAGTTTTAATCTTGAGATTTCTAAATAGTAAACACCAGAGGATTTATAGAATTTCATACTTGGTTAAAGAAATTGATTGGCTTTTTGAGATTTGATATTTATAATTTATTGGGTTATAGTTATACATCTTTGCACAAGTATAAAATTGATTTGCTTTTCGAATTGTGATATTTATAATTTTTGGGTGATAGATATACATCTTTGAACAAATATAAAATTTATTTGATTTTCGAGTTTTGATGTCTATGATTTATTGTATTATAGTTATACACCTTTGAACAGTTATAAATTTGGTTTGAAATTGATCTTAGTTTTTATAAATGGCCATAGGAATTATTTAAATTTGAGTTGTACAACTTGCGATTTTTGTGTTTAGTAAATTTTGAATTTTAAGTGGAAGTAATGATGGTGAATTTTGGTTTAAAATATTTAAAAGTTATGAAAACAATTTTTGAAATTTTTCTTTATTTTAAATTGTGTCGTATAATTGAGGATTTATAAATGTATTTAGATTTTTGGTAAAAAAAAGATTTTGACTGATAAGATTATTTGAAAATTTAGTTTAATGTGGGATTGCTAATATTAAAATTTTTGGGAGAATTTTGAAGGATGTGATGGAAAGTTATTTTGATTGATTAAAGGAAGTTACCATTTAAAAGTTATGATTTTTGGAATAACTTAGCATGAATAGAAGTTAAAAATGATAAGAGCATTGAACTTAATTTTTGAGATTGCTTTTAATATGCTAAGAGTTTTATTATGAGGTATTCGAAAATTTAGAGTGTTAAATTTTTGATTGATTGTGAAATTTTTATGGATTCGTAAATTATGAACTCTTGAGTTAAATAGTTGAATTTAAATGTTAATTTTGGAAAAGGTTAGTAGTAACAAGATAAAATTTTGCTTTGAGATTTAAGAAAGTGATTTAAATTTTTATGATGAATTTGAACGGCTTGGAGAGAATACAAATTTTGGTCGTATATTTTTGAAAGTTTATTTTTGAAACTTTTGGAGGATACTTGAGCTAAAATTTTAATGATAGGCCCCATGATAATCCTACTGAGTATTTCACAATAATTTCCATGTCACCCATGACCATGATAGTAGTATATACATAAGTGTTGTTAGTCATCTACCCAGCTAGGTGACTGTATTTTCACCTCGACTTACGCGAGCTTTCTTCAATTCTAGATCTTTTAATTGTGACCTTCTAACCCATTTGCAATTTGAATAATAAGTTAATGGCTCCTTAACTGTATTCATCTAGGAGACTATCTTCTCTCCGGAATTGCCTTCCTAAATTATTTTACTGGATTCTTTAATTAATTTTATTTCATGCTTTAACTTGATCTTCTTTATTCTCGTGCATTAATTATCACCTCGTGAACTCCCACTTTCTATTTTAGATCTTTTGGCGTCCCTTACCATGACTTGGATATTTGGAGCACAATACTAGACTTTTCCTTCTAACAAATTTCATATATAAGACCTAGACAAGTCCACCTTCATGTAGATATATCATGTCCCACCAAAACCCATCTCCTTGTACTCTATTTCTTGATATGACCTTTTGGTCAAAATGGCCAAACTATAATCTTTACCATGATAATTTTCGACCACGGATAAGGATTCAACATTGACTCAATTCTTTCGACCCAATATGTGATTTTGTTCTACTTAAATTCCTTAATGCTCAGCGTTGTACTTTATCTTGGTTGCTTGACCCATGGTCCCATTACACTACTAGTTTAACTCTTGTAAGTTGGGTAGAATACCACACCACCTAACAAACCTTTTTTTTTGTGAACCACATTGGTAAGTTCACTTAGACTATAAATTCAGAAGACCCTACTTATCTAGTTTACCATGCCATAAATGAAGAAACACTAGGATAACTGTATAGGCCCATACGTCGGCAAGACTTGATTTTAAAAGATCTTGGACTATTTAAATTTTCCTGCATCAGTACCTCCCTTGCTCATACTTTGACTATCTCATGCTGCTAATGTAGCTTTAGTTTTGCAAGCTTATTTCGTTATCAAGCTTGATTATGACATATTTTATTGGGTGCACCCACTAACATATTATCTAATCAAAACCGGTGCATGATGGTCAGATCAACCTATTGCACTTTGGTTCGCTTATCACATATTAATCTGCGTGGATGGTGACATAGTTAAATTTGTCCTAGAGTCACATCCGCGACAACCTTGATAACTCTCTTTTGAAATTATTGCCGTCGCCTATGAACCCCGCATTCGTACTCAATAGCACCATCTTTGAAACCTTATTGTTCTTGTCTTTTACTTATTTAGAAAGACAATGTAATGTACTTGATAGATAGATGCAAGATATCACCTTTCGTTTTCCTATCAGCTATTTCAACACAAATTTAGATAGCCACTGACCAACTCATGTGGCTATACCCTCACCTTAAACCCTTCTTCTCCCCAATCCTAGAAATTTCATTATGCCCTTCCAACCCCTCTTGAACGCTCGAGAATGATTCTAATCGTTCACTTAATCAAACCCTCGACCAAGACGATTAGTATCCAGTTCTCCCTTAAGGGATCACATTTGCTAAATGTCTAATTTACTCTCTTTGGCCTACTCAATTCCTTACTGTTCTCTAAAAATTGGATATTCAAAAGTTTGTTACCATCACTAGCGATTCTTATTCAATTCCATAACCATGATATATTTTTGTATATATCGACTGCACAATTTTCTACGGCATGGTGGTGTTGAACGCCGTTTTATCGCCTCCACCAAATTTAATTACATTTTTGGTATTGACGAACTCTTCCTATCCCTCAACCCTATCTACCCTATTAATCCTAAATTTCGACGACGAAATTCTTGTAAGTTGGGTAGGATGTAAAACCCCTATTTTTTATTATTATTTTTATTATTTTATTAGACTAAAAAAATGAATTTATACAATTTGTGGTTTTATTTATTTTTTTGATGACCCGGTTTGGCCAATTCAGCCCGAACAGGGCCCGAACAAAATTTTAGCCCATGTAAGCAGGTAGTGTGACCAAATGTGACCATGTAGACATATTATATGTACTTAAAAATATTTCCTAAACTATTTTAGAATTTTATGTACAATTTCTCATTATTTAAATATTTGTACAATTATTGGTATTTTATTATTAAATAATATTTTACAATATTGTACATGTTCCTGGACCCGGATGAGGGTGGGTAGTAAAGTTCACACGTTGGAACAATTTTAATTATTTTATTATTACTAAAGTTATTTTGTGAAAATTAAATAGGCATTTTATTATTGTTGATATTATTTGATATTATGTGATATTATTATTGTTGCCTTTTATGGCAATTTAAATTTGTGTATATATGTAAAAATATATTTTAGATGCATCATATATAGTTAGATAATATTAAACTTTATTTCAAATTTGTGGAGATTTAATAAATATGTTATCCTATTAGATATGATTATTATTATTTAGTTGATTTTAATGTCAAATGAATTTAAATATATGTGTATATGTTTTTAAGTTGATTTCATATATGAAAGATGATATTAAAATTTTCTTTTTGGATCTAGCCTTGTTGCGATTCTTCCAAATCACCCATGTAGCAGCCGCTGCGACGATCTGGTGACCATGGGATGCAGATCCCCAAGAGGTCGCTAGATCGTGAAAGCATCCGTCACCTGGATCGATGTTGAATAGCTGGTTAAGGGTCCTCCAAACCCTGTCCGCGAGGTCCCCCTGACAGAAGGAATGGTCGACAGTCTCCAACTGACGCTCTGAGCAACAGGTGCATGCAGAAGCTAAGCTGATCCCGATGCTGTTGAGAGTGTTGTCAGTGGGTAATTTCTTTCTAATGGCTCTCCATATCAGGAAAGACCACTTTTTTGGGATGCAGGAGTGCCAATAGTGCACAAGGGGTATGTGCTTCTGCCCGATACCATGGAAGGCGCATCTCGCCGACCTCACAGAGAAGGCCCCCGACGCTTCCAGCTGCCATCTCAGCACGTCGGGCTCGTTACCAATGCGTACCCCACTCGCACGAATGCTGTCCACCGCTTCATTACCAGACCATTCATGAATCTGGTCCCAGTTCCAGTCTTCGTTGGTGGGGTTCCATAAGTCCCTGATTCTGCTGCCTCTCGGAATCTCTGTTAGACTGGGGATCATGCTATCTCTGACCCATCTCTCCAGGAATGGGTTTGAATCTCCCGCACCTAATCGGAGCCTCATTGCTGGCTCGGCAAGGTCACGGCCAATGAGGATGCGACACCACGCCGCTGAGGATCTGCAGTTGGAAGTGGCCAATGAAGGATGGAAGTGTTTGAAGTACTTGGCTCTCAAAAACCTGCTCCATAAGTTGTTGCTAGTGCGCAGTTTCCACCACAATTTCATCGAGAAAGCTTTGACAATATGAGTGAGTTTGGAGAATCCTAAACCCCCTTCGCTAGTAGGGTGAGCCATAGAGTCCCAGCTAGCCCAGTGATGCTTGTCTATGCCGTTGCTATGCCCCCAGAAGAAATTACAAAAGATCTGTTCAATCGAAGACAGTACCTTCTTAGGCGGCGAGCAAGCAGCCAGAGTATGAATAGGGATGGAGGATAGAACGTGATTGATGAGGATAATCTTGCCTCCGGAAGATAAGGTGGCATTATACCACCCCTCAAGTTTTTTCCTGATTCTGTTAGTCAAGTCCTCGAAAAGAGCCACGTTGGATTTCCCGTACACAAGAGGGCAGCCAAGATAGTTGAACGGAGGGTGAGCAACGGAGAAGGATGTTAGGTTGGAGAGATTGATGGCGTGTTCTCTACTGGTGTTGTGGTGGACGTAGATACGTTCTTAGAGGGATTGATCTTCTGGCCGGAGCATCTAGAGTATCTCTGCAGAGTGTTGTGAACAACTGCCACCGCTCCTTCATCCCTGGCAGAGAAGATGAGAAGGTCGTCAGCGAAGGCCAGATGGGTGATGATAGGGCACCCGCTAGAAGTATGCTAGTGCTGGAAGTTTGGGGTGTTGACCATGTTGTTAAGGTTCATGCTCAGGGCGTCAGCAGCGATGATGAATATCGAGGCGGATAGAGGATCGCCCTGTCTGACCCCGCGTTGGGATTTGAAGTACCCATCGGTCTGGCCATTGATGACCGTCGAGAACCAAGAGTTGCTGACGGATCTCCAAACGATGTTGGTCCTCCGAGAACCCGAAAGCTTTGAATACCCAGATGATGAATTGCCAGTCCAGCCTGTCGTATGCCTTCTCCATGTCGATTTTGACAGCGATGTTGTCCCCTCTAGCTGGAAATTTCATGCAGGTGATTAGCTCCTGGGCAAGTATAATATTGTCCTAGATGTTTCTCCCTTGCACAAACCCGCTTTGCTCCTCCGATATGATCTTCGGGAGAATACCTGCCATTCTGGTCGCGATGACCTTGGAAATGATTTTGTTGATGAAGTTGCAAAGACTGATGGGGCGAAAGGCGCGGAAGGACTCCGGGTTATCTTTTTTCGGGATAAGGATGAGATTGGCACTAGAAATGGCTTTGGGGTAAATAGCACCCTCGAAGAAGGCGACGGCTACTTCGATGATGTCCTGCTTGATGATGTTCCAGCAAGAATGGAAGAATACCCCCGAAAAGTCATCCGGTCCTGGCACACTGTGTTCATTCAGAGCCCACACGGCATCCGTAACTTCCTTTTCAGTGGGAGGATGTTCCAACTGGGCGTTGTCGGTGTCGTTAATAAGGGAGAGGATTTTGTCGAGGACAGACATATCTTTGTGAACAGTCTCTTTGGCGAATAGTTTGGAATAGAAGTATATATATATATATATATATATATATATATATATATATATATATATATATGTTGCATGGTGGTCGGCCCCACCACCTGGCCAACCACCCACACATGCGCCCACAACTTTTTAGCAAAGAGCAGCAGCTCTTGCCCCATATATTTGTATAGGCCGAACCCCTTTAAGGTTAAAGAACAACAGCTTAGTAAGAGGCCGACCCCCCTCTCATATATTTATATATATAAGTTATATATAAGTTTCGGAAAACCCTAACCAATCTCCTTCCACCTTCATCCTCCTTTCTCCTACCTCCTCCTTCCTCGCCTCGGCATGTGCGCCAGCCTCGTCGGAGGGATGGCAGTCCCGCCTCACGGTCGCCACGGCGACAACAAACAACAACAACAGATTCCCACTTTAAGGTATCCCACTTCCCCGATTAATTTCTCCTCCAATTCTAATCCGTTTTTAGATCCGCAAATTCGTGTAGAAAGCCCCCATGACCCTCTATCATCCCCTTTATATAGTTTTATTTATTCTGCAATAAATTCTAGGTTTAATTAAATTAAAAATCATGACAAATCAGTTTTTAAAAGCTCAAAACCCCGGTACGAGGTACGTCCCGAAAAACCGGGAGACCCCGTCGTAAACCAAAAGTACCGAAAGGTCCATATCAAATTTATGGACGTGCGAGAATTGACGGGATTCAATTTGGTTGCATATGCGCAACAAATTTGGTCCGTATCCGTCAAATTTTTACGTATCGGACTTTTCGGAATTTCCCAATTACTTTGTGCACACTCATCAAATCGCGGTGAAACTTGCGCTATTGGACTCGAAATATTTTTTTGGTCCTATGAGTCAAGTTTGGTACGATTCTGAGACCGTTGATCGGGACGCTATTTTGGCGGGCCCACAATCCCACTCAACGGACGATTTTGTGCACAGCCCACCGGAATCCAAAATTAGATATACCGTTGGGTTCGTCTCATCAAAACAAATCTGTAGACATGTAGTTGGACGACTTTAGAGATCGTAGGTTCTGGCACGCATTTCGGTGCAAAGCGGGTCCAACGGCAGACATCGTTTTGACCCAAAATTACGATTTTACCCCTGTTCCTGAATTTAACTTTTGGACAGTCATTTTCTAGGCATATCTTTTATTCCAAACTCATTCGTGATGTTTGTTTCAGCATCCGGAGCTTCTTGTAGATTTTGACTTTCGTGTTGACGATTCTGATTGTTCAATTTTGCTGCTTCTCGTACCACCCGCAGGCAAGATACCTTGCCTTATTTATTGTTTATAATTAGATGCATCTTTATTTAATTATTTAATGCATATTTATTATCTGTTTTTAGTTGGATCCATTACTTGCTATTTTAGTTCATTATATTTTTGTTTCAGTTATTTTTCCTTCTTGTCTTTTTATATGCATATGGACCTAGCCTTAGCGAACTACCTTTTGTTAGTGTCCTTGGGAGGGAGAAGTCAGTTAAATGTATGGGCTACCCCAATTTCAAAAGCTGTAGTAACTGCATACTACGGTAGTCGAGTCGCGAGGGTCACTAGCCTCGAGCTATGTGGACTGATGGGTCACGTAGGCTGCTAGCCTCGAGTTATGCCGGCTGATAGTATTGGTACTTGACGTGTGCGTGTTGTGAGTTGTTACCTTGTCCTGGAGGAGTCAGCCTTCACCTGCCCATACATCGAGATGTCTTCTAAATTACCTACTAGAAAGGTTAGAGACCTTAGCAAATTTCATGTTCCAATCATGGCATAGAAAAATGTCACATCGCGGAATAGTAAGTTACCCCTTGTCCTTGTTTGGTTGTAGGGGTAACCTACTATTTCGATGATGGGATATTGAGCCGTGTTATGGTTTGGACACTTTTACTTTATCTTTATTTTATGGTACATTTATATTCAGTTCATATGGCATGTTCTTCCTGTATCTTGTTACGTCCCTCTGAGGACCTAGTTATCTCTCCAGGTGTGTGCTTCTGTGATTTTGCAGGTGTTCTAGCCAAGGCCGTGATCTTCTCCATTCTTTTGAAGATGATTGCGCTTGGTTCGTCTAGTTATTTTATCGATCACTTCTTGTACATTTTATTTGAGATAGTTGGTAGTGGACTTTGTCTCCGCCCAACGATTGTATACATGACAAATTCAAAGTTGCTTTTATATCATTTATTTATCTAGTGGATGAGATTTAGCTATTATGGTTCTACTGCATTTTACAGCTTATGTATTCATACGAGGTTTCCATATATTGGAGTATACTTCGTATGTATACAGCTGGCATGTCGATGTACCTTGTCCTACGTATTTTGGGACTGGGGCGTTACAGGTTTAAATTTGATTATGAGATTCAATGTTTAAAAGTATTTTTGAATTCGAATATTAATATACAAACTGTGATTAAATGGAATATGGAGAACTGAAAACTGGGTTTTGATTTTAGAATTTAAACCGAGATATAGGTTGAAGGGTTAGTGAGTGAATGTACTAGGCAGTAATTGGATATGGCACTTGGCCTATGTTTTGGTTCAGAAATGGCTATAACAGAGTTTCTGTTATTCGTATTAACAGCTACTCTAGGAGGAATGTTTTTATGTGGTGCTAACGATTTAATAACTATCTTTGTAGCTCTAACAGCTACTCTAGGAGGAATGTTTTTATGTGGTGCTAACGATTTAATAACTATCTTTGTAGCTCTAGAATGTTTCAGTTTATGTTCCTACCTATTATCTGGATATACCAAGAGAGATGTACGGTCTAATGAGGCTACTACGAAATATTTACTTATGGGTGGGGCAAGCTCTTCTATTCTGGTTCATGGTTTCTCTTGGCTATATGGTTCATCTGGGGGGGGGATCGAGCTTCAAGAAATAGTGAATGGTCTTATCAATACACAAATGTATAACTTCCCAGGAATTTCAATTGCGCTTATATCCATCACTGTAGGAATTGGGTTCAAGCTAGTTTGGGTTTTTGGATTGTTATATCTGATTATATATAATTCAATATGTATGCACTTATGTAAGTGTGTTCATATAGGTTTCAAGATGTCAGTGGTTAAGATTTCAGTATTAGTTATCAACATTGGTAGCAGTATCATGTTACCCTAGGTATGATGGCTTGGCTAGTTCATATTACCCAAAGGAAATTTGTCTATTGATATGGACTTAGATAAATTCCTATTGGAAAATGATATTGGAATAAGGATTAACCTGAGAATAGGCTTAACTGAACAGTGATATCAGTTAGCAACTGTTTTCTGAGTTTGAATGTCAGGCATTTTGGGAAAATGGTGAGATACACCAAGTCAGACACTGTCCTTACAGCCATTCGACTGGCGAGGTAGAAATCTATGTACGACATTTGCTATAAGGACTTTACATTAATCTACAGTACGACATCGTGATCAGGACATAGTCCCTGCAGCCATTCGACTGGCGAGGCAGAAACTATGTAGCCGTAGATAAAGTTGACTGTCCTCCGACCCCCATCCCTCGATAATGATGATACGACAACCTATCACTACATCTTTTAGTAGTAGATAATGTCTTAGTATTACATTTTGTGTGTTCATCTTATTGATTCTGTTACATCCTTCAGATACTATATTCGATAATAACATATACTACACCATATGTACAGAACATAGATGATTCACATTAATGTATGCTAGAATGAATTTTGGGTTGTGTTCTGAGCCATCCGTTCTCACACTTGACAAAAAATTGAATATAACCTTTTTATCTACCATTTGACTGGCGAGACAGAAATCTATGTACGACATTTGCTATAAGGAATTTACATTAATCTACGGTACGACATCGTGATCAGGACATAGTCCCTGCAGCCATTCGACTGGCGAGGCAGAAACTATGTAGTCGTAGATAAAGTTGACTGTCCTCCGACCTCCATCACTCGGCAATGATGATACGACAACCTATCACTACATCTTTTAGTAGTAGATAATGTTTTAGTATTACATTATGTGGGTTCATCTTGATTCTGTTACATCCTTCAGATACTAGATTCGATAAGAACATACAGAACATAGATGATTCAAACTAATGTATGCTAGAATGAATTTTGGGTTGTGTTCTGAGCCATTCGTCCCCACACTTGGTAATTATGCATGTGAAATATATCGTTGAAGAACATAAAACTTGTGGTCGTAAAATCGTCACTTTCGTGCGTCAGTTCATGTCGGTCTTCACTTTCTGCAGTAATTATCTTAAAATGGATATGAATTACTATCTGCGGAACCGTTTGTGGATGTACAATCGTCATCCTGATGAATTATTATTTGTGTTAATCTTTGCAAAATTATCTTAAAATGGATATGAATTACTATCTACGGAACCGTTTGTAGATGTACAATCGTCATCTTGATGACATATGCGATGTGCGTGATGAATTTATACAGGATATGCAACAGTTCCTACAGTTTGCCAAGGCGTTCCCTCAGTACATGGACCGTACAAAAATTAAGTGTCCATGTGTGAGATGTCGCAACTTGAAATATCATTCGGAAGTGGATGTGACATATCATTTGTATTCGAGGTGTTTCATGCCAAATTATTATCAGTGGACCGCACACGGAGAACTTGTGCCTTTAGCCTCCGAGCCGGAGCCTTATGTAGATGTCCACGAGCATGATAATTACGACCAAGGGTGGACGAACATGATTTTCGATGTTGCGGAGCCTAGTTTCGATCCGAACAATCAATATGCAGCTGAGGAGGCACCGAATGCCGATGCTGCAAAGTTCATGGAGTTGCTGGAGAATGCAAGGACTCCTTTATATCCTGGTTGTGATGATCATTCACCATTGGAGGTGATTACAAGATTTCTGAGCATAAAATCAGATTTTAACATGTCTCAAGAATGCTACAACCGAATCCTGGAGTTAATTAAAGATATATTGCCGGAGGGGGGTAAGTTACCTAAAGACTTCTACCGATCTAAAAGAATGGTGAGATCGCTCTAGATGGGGTATGAAAAAATTGATGCATGTCACAACGGATGAATGTTGTACTATAAGGACGACAAGGATGAAGACGCCTGCAGATTTTGTGTTGCCGATCGCTTCAAGGCAACTAGTACAACAAGGACTTCTGGTGCACGCAAGCCAACATATTTGATGCACTATTTGCCTTTGATGCCGCAGTTACAGAGGTTATTTATGGCAAAGGAGACAGCTGATAATATGAGTTGGCACAAATGGGAACAAATAGATGGAGTACTGGATCATCCATCCTACGGGGAAGCATGGAAGCACTTTGATCGAGTGTATCCCGATTTTGCTTCGGAGCCGCGTAATGTCAGATTGGGGCTTTCCTCCGACGATTTTAGCCCATTTGGACTTTCGGGCTCACAATATTCTTGTTGGCATGTGATTGTTATTCCGTACAACTTGCCGCCTTGGATGTGTATGAAGACTCCTTACATGTTTCTAACTGTTATTATTCCAGGTCCGAAGAACCCGAAGAGGAACATCGATGTGTACTTACAGCCCTTGGTAGATGAGCTGAATCAGTTGTGGGATGTAGGTGCAACCACATATGATGTTTCCAGAAAACAGAACTTTCAGATGAGGGCCGTACTAATGTGGACCATAAATAATTTCCCGGCCTATGGAATGTTATCGGATAGGAGCACCCATGGTCGTCTCGCATGTCCGTATTGTATGGATCGTACTAAGGCTTTCCGTTTGAAACACGGAGGAAAACCGTACTTCTTTGATTGTCATCGACAGTTCCTGCCAAAGGATTATCCGTACCGGAGGAACAGGAATGCTTTTCGTTCTGGCGTGGTAGAGAAGTCCAGTCTACCGCCACGGTGGTCCGGGGACACGATATGGAAGGAAGTTAAAGAATTGTCAAGTGCTATTGAAGAGCCTACAGCAGGGTACAAGTGTGATGGGTTTGGCCGCGCTCACAACTGGACGAAGAGGAGTATATTCTGAGACCTACCATATTGGAGTGACCATCTGCTCAGACATAACCTGGATGTCATACATATCGAGAAGAATGTATTTGACAATATAATAAATACTGTGATGGACGTAAAGGGGAAGACGAAAGACAATCCCCAGGCCAGGTTGGACTTAGAAGAAATATGCAGACGTCCAGAGTTGTATTTGATAAAGGAAGGCAGTGGGAAGTATAAGCAGCCCAGGGCCATTTTCTCACTGGACAAGGAGGACAAAGGTAAACTTTGTAGGTGGATCCAGGGCCTAAAATTTCCAGACGGGTACGTATCGAATTTGAGAAGATGTGTTGACCCGAAGGAGAACAAACTACAGGGTATGAAGAGCCACGACTGTCACATTTTTATGGAGAGGTTAATCCCGATTGCATTTCAGGAATTCTTACCTCAGGTCGTTTGGGATCCACAAAGCTTAGCATATTTTTCAGAGATCTTTGTTCTACTAAGTTGCTCGTCGATCGGCTTGAAAAGCAGGAGAAGGACATTGCAGTAATATTGTGTAAGCTTGAGAGGGTGTTCCCTCATGTATTTTTGACTCTATGGAGCATTTGCCAATTCATCTTTCATATGAGGCACGTGTTGGTGGGCTCATCGGTTATCGGTGGATGTACCCGTTCGAGCGCCATCTAAACCACCTGAAGAGGAAGGTGAAAAATAAGACACGGGTCGAGGGTTCTATTTGTGAAGCCTATGTCCTTGAGGAGATTACAACTTTTGTTCAATGTATTTCAAGCCTCATATTGCTACAAATAGAACAAGAGCTCCGAGGAACGACGATGGAGATATAGAATATAATGATGCATTATTGAAAGTCTTCAATGCTCTTGGAAAGCCTTCTGAAAAACTGAAAAAGAGATATTTGAATGATGAGGAACTAAAGGCTGTCCAGTTATATATATTACTCAACTGCGAGGAGGATGAAGTGGAAAAGCTAGAGTGGTAAGTGAACATCTTCAACGTTCAAGTCATCTATTTGTTGATTACATTATTATAATTTAACGAGTATATCCCGATATTTATTGGATTTTAGCAAATTTAATAATGAGGTGAGGTCAAGTAGACCATACATTGCAGATGAAGAAGTAGAGAAGAAATGAGACTTCATTTCTCGTCTTGGTTGACTGCATATGTACGTAAAAAGCTATTTAGAATCTTCCTCCATTCACAACTGCACAAGAAATAACTTAACATTAAACTTAATTTTGTATCTTCTCGTGTTTAGGTCGATCGTTCGGACGTCATCCTTGAGAATGAATCTATTAGGACTCTTGCTAAGGGACCAATTTATGCCGTCAAAATATGGCCAAGTTATTGCGTGAATGGGTTTAAGTTTAAGTCAACAAATGCTCTCATCAGAGATAGCTTCCTGGATCTTGATTCTACAAAAAATAGTTGCTTGTGTATCAAATCTACAAACTACAAATATGTCACTCCAGGCAATGATTTCTATGGCGTCTTACGGAAGATCGTGGAATTGACGTATAACTATGGCATAGAGCCTGCCAAGATCGTGTTGTTCAAAGTTGATTGGTTCGATCCCATATAAGATCAAGGATAGAAAATTGACAAGCATGGTCTTGTGGATATTAACTACCGTCGTCGATACAAAGGATACTAACTATTTATCTTAGCAAGTCAAGCTCAACTCGTATATTTTACAACATATCCTAGACGGGGAACAACGAGGTACGACTGGTAGGCAGTATGCAAGACTAAAGCCAGAAATACCTATGACGTCGACGAAGTGGCTTATCAGGAGGATGAGCTGCCTCTTGTACCAAATACAGTTGATGTCGACTCAGCAGAAGTTCTCCATTCAATATCTACTTGTGTAGAAGAGGTACAAGTATCCGAAGGGGAAGACGAAGGAGATGCTAGTGACGATGAGGAGGAAGAGGAAGAGGATGAGGAGGAGGAGGAGGCAAACGAAGAAGATGAATTTTCAGAGGATGATTAAGAAACTGTGATTTTTATGTATTCATATTTCGGTAATCATAAATTATGAACTATGATCATTTCTATTAGTATTCAGATTTTTAAAAACTTAAATTATGAACTCCAATGTATGCAGATATTTCACAACAGTCATTGTATTTATTTATATTTTCAATCATATGTTATTATCAGCATGGCAGGACGACGCGGAGGCACCTCAGGACGACGCAGAGATAGGTCAGGACGAGCCGTATCCTTAGGTGGGCAGAGAGCTCCGATACCAGAGGATGGCTCCGGAACATCGTCTGACCCGAGCACTCTATTGTACCATACGGTCGCAGGTCCGGGTGTAGGAGCATAAAAAGTGCTTCAAAGAAAGAGTCATCTCATTCATAAGTGGCCTACTTTACGCCTAAGCAGATTGATCATTTTACGCTTGGGTCTACATCGCCAAGGATAGAGCAGCCTCTTTTACGCTGGACAAAGCTGTCAAATCTTGTATTTAATGCGAGCTTTGACATGAAGATATCAATGATGGCATTTACCACAGAATCCAATGGAATTTGTCTTATACAAAGGCCATTGTTGTCGTTTATAGAGATCGAGCTACTTTACGCTCACTATATGGTTTCTTTTACGCACGGAGTTTTACATGAGTCCTTACGCTCATAAAAAATAATGTGTACGTGAAGTCTATTTGAGCCATTTTACGCTCAAGGTTATCCAATAACCACTTTACGCTGGAAACCTATGACAGAGCTAGTTTACGCTCATCTCACTACGCCCAGAGGATGTTACGGCTATTTTACGCCCTATTCTTTCTGGCCAGTTTAGAACGTGGTTTGCCTACATGGCCTTCATGCCACATATTTCGAAGAACGTGTGTACATGTATCCTATTCTTACTGAAATAATGGGACGCGTGTCAACATATGCAAAGGATGACTCTGATCATGGGTGGCAGTTGTTAGCGTAAAGACAGAGTTTGATGCTCTTTTACGCACGGAAGCCCCAGTCTATAAATAGATTCATTTTTCTCATACAACACACACAGAGACAGGAGAGAATAGAGAGATCAGAACTTCGAGATTTTGATTCTCCAGAGCATTCTTCTTCAATCTTTCTTCCAGAACAGAGTGAAGCAAAGCAGGAAAGCATTCGGCCTCGCCATCAGTGCCCAAGTGCGTCGATACCTTTCTGGTGACTTAGTTCTTCTAAGTTGTTCTACTTCAAGCAGTGATCTTCATATCATCATATGGTCCAAGGAACAAAGTGATCATTTACAGATCAGACTTCCATAGCAATACTTTCCCAGAATCAAATTTGTACTTCTTGTACTTTTCCTTGTTTTATTTTCAAAAGCCAATTCCTCCAAGGCATTTTGTTAAGTGAAACAAAAATGGCGACTCTGCAGGGGAAACAAAAATTGGCATTTTGTTAAGTGAAACAAAAATGGCGACTCTGCTGGGGAAACAAAAATTGGCATTTTGTTAAGTGAAACAAAAATGGCGACTCTGCTGGGGACGACCTTCTCCTCTGACGAGGAGGTGATTGCTCAATATGATGATGTTTCGGTCGGTTCGACCAAGAAGACTCTGGTTGTGCACTTCGACCAGACTGCCTTTGAAGAAATGCTCCGAACTGGAGGTGGTTCTCGCCACTCTAATGTTCAAAAGTCTCGCAAGGCACGAAAAGTTTGGATTCCCAAATCCAAAGCGGTTTCTGATCTCTCTGTTGCTTCTGATGACAAGGGAATTCTTCCCACTCTTGTCGTAGGGACTCCCGTTCGTAACGAGGCAGTCTTTACTTCAGAGTTGCACTCAAAGTGTGACGATTTATCTCCCGTTTGTAACGGTAAAGATAATCAGGTTTCAAGCCTACTACGTAAGAATCAAGTTTTACGCTCAGTGGGTAAGAACCAAGTTTTACGCTCAGTACATAAGAATGAGTCTCCCATTCGTAATGGGGCAGACTATAAAGTTTGTGCTTCTGGGTGTAAGAGTCAGTCTCCCGTTGGTGATGTGGTAGGCTCAAATAAATTAAGCTCCTCGCGTAAAACAAAATCTCTCGTTTATAACGTGGTAGATAACAAAACTTTACGTTCCATGCGTAAAGATAAGTCTCCTATCTATGACAGTGTAGATGAAATTCACACATCTAATGTGAATGTTTCTAAACGTGTGCAGCATAAAAATGTTGTCGGTAAAGCTCCTGTCCTACACCAACAACCTTCTTATACTGCTTTACGCAAAGTACCAAATTTACAAATTACACGCCAAGAAAATGGAGTCCTGCGTGCTAAATCTCAAGATTTACGCACACAACTCCAAACGCGTAAAAATGTACAGTTTGGTTCTGCGAATGCAGCCAGTAATCTTCTTTATACACAAGGGACTAAACGTTTTTCTACCCCAAATGTAATAAAGAAGAATACTTCATCCACTCCTTCTGACTTGCGCGTATTGCTAATGCAAAAGCATAAGAATAGACAATCTCAGGTGATATTGCCCCAAGAAAAACATCATTGTGAATATCACCAGGTTGTGATCAATTATTGTTGTTCAGCATCAAAACGATCAGTTTTTGATCGGTTGAGTTTCAATACGCCTCCATATCAAGCTGAAGACCAAGAACATGAGTTGCCATATGTGTCAGTCAACATGGCATCTCATACTAACAGAGGACGACAACCAAGACGGAACACGTCCCAAACACCAGGTCAACAACAGTTCAACAGGCTTCTTGATTCCTTTGAAGGAGTATATCAGAATACTCGGTCAAGAAGGCAAAGACTATTGCAGACTTCTGACTCGGAAGCTGGGGGTACTCAATCTTTTGAGTCTGATACCGATAGTGTGGACTCGTACTTCTATACAAATCCTTCTGTATCTTCAAGGGAGGTCAAATCCTACGCTGTTGGGGATGAACCAGAGACATCATCTGTTAATACAGAGCAGCGTCTCACCGCCGTTGAGCAATCACTGAAGGATATGCTTAATATGGTGCAAAGCATGCATCAAATAATTTTGAATCAGCAAATTGCTCAGCCAACTGTAGTGATACCAGTACCAGTAGCAGCACAAACTCAAGATAGTCAAGGGGCTGAAATACCTTTGAATATTCAAGAACCTGCTGCTAATCAAAATTCTGCATCTCCAGATCCCATCGTTCCTGAAGATGTACCACCCCCAGTGGGGGTCATGGTACATCCAACGACTACTCAGTCAAATGTGCTTCCTTAAACCAGTGAAGCCATTCAAGCAGTGCGTGAACTCAAAGCACAGTTTGAAGTTTTGAGGCATAAAGATCAGCTCCAGAGGTTAGGGATTAAGCAACCTTATCCTCCTCATTGGAATGATGTACCCTTTCCACCGAAGTTCAAGCCACAATCCATGGTTTTATTCGATGGAAAAGCATCCCCCAGTCAATATATCAATTACTTTGATATCATGACTGTACACTTGCAGAAAAATGATGCTCTTCTCACTCGAGTGTTCATCGGATGCCTCACGGGTTCAGCTTATGACTGGTATCGTAGCTTACCCGATAATTCTATTTCGTCTTTTGACGAATTCAAGGCAATGTTTCTCTCTCGTTTCTATGAAGGAGGTATGGACATGAACATGTCCTCCTTGATTGAAATCAAACAAAAGGAGAAAGAAGATACTCGGACGTTCATTGAACGTTTCCGACAAGCTACTCTAAAGATGCCTCCTGGTAAGCCAGATTCAACGTTGATTGATACATGCAAAATAAATCTGCGACCATCCATTGCTGTCTTCATGGGTTCCCAATTCACAGATTGGGCTTCGTTTATCATAGCAGCAGTTTCTGCCGAGACTAATGGTAGGTTGACTCGCGAACACGGGATGATTTTTGCTTCAGAAGACAAAGGGAAGAAAAATAATCCTGGCAATAATCCTGGCAATCGTAATGTGAAGGGAAAAGATACTCTTATGGTCAATCTTTCCAAGAACAAAACGACGCCAAGTAATCAGGAATCTTCCAGGCCAAAGGAAGAATACTCTTTTGACAAAGGTGATATCCCAGGGATATTTCAATGTCTGGTAAAAAGTGGTAAACTTCATATTCCAGAGCCAAAAAGGCCTAATAAGGTGAATCTGACTGACAATCCTAAATATTGTATCTATCATAGATACATTAATCATCCTACCAGTGCTTGCTATGTCTTGAAAAAAAAGATCCGAGAGCTGATAAATGGTGGTGCTATCACTTTAACCAATGATGACCATACTGTCACAACCAATATGGTTTCTCTTCAGTTCGGGGATTTTCCTCCACAGCAAGTCTCAGATGGAATTATCCCAATTCCGAAGGCGACGATGAAGATTGTGAATATCCCGCCTGCCAGGGAAGAAAGTGCAGAATTGCTACCGCTCACATTGAACAATGGTGAAATCATGTGGGTACATCCTGATTTAGTACCTGAGTTGGAAAATGAAGGTAAAACTTCAAAATCCAAGAAAGGTAAGAAAGTCAAGACCTGCAACATGATTTCTCATGTTATTCCAGATTCTGATGACTTAGATCATCTATGGGATGGCCTTCCTCTTGAAGATAGAATGAAAGGACTAAACATCTGTCCTCCAAGTCTAGCTCCTCCTACCAAGCTCAAGCTTACCCATCAGCAGTGGCTAGCTATGAATAGTGTTCCTTTATACCGGGCACAACAAGTCTTTGCTGCTTATGAAAAAGCTCCAACAGGGATTTCTCCTCGTATTCCAAATCCTTCCCCTCCCTTAACTACAGAGACGTCTATGCTTCATTCTCCGGTAGTTACAGAGGTTCCTTCCTCTTTATGTGTTGAGACACTTGTCAAAAGTTCACTGCCTATTCACTTGTATAGTCAGCAATCTGTCCTTCTCATGAAAAAGATGGGTTACGACTTTCAAAAGGCAGAGGGTTTGAATTATGATAAAGGAATACGTCTTCATTTACAAATTCAAAATCAGAATTCCACTGCTGGATTGGGTTCTGAAGTTCCTCGTAGCAACTCTCACAAGAAGAAGGCTAAAGGAAGAAAGACTAAATCCTGTAATATGGTACTTTCTTCTCCTGAGTCTGAAGAAAAAACTTTTGCTGGTACAAGATCTGGAAAAGAGTACCACAAAGACTATGAGGGATCCTCCGAAGAAGCAGAAGATGTAGTGGAAACACTACCAGTTCAACCTTCTCCTATTCCTGCTAAACCGTCTGTGGTTGAAAAGGGGAAACAGAAGGCAGTACGCTTTGATATCCTATTGAAATCTGCTTCCAGTCAGGGGGTCGTGATGAAGCCTTACAAGTTCGATATTTTAGCTCAGTTAGCCAATACTCCGGCTAGACTATCTATATTTGAACTGCTTCGCCTTTCCAGAGAAAGCAGAGAGACTTTGAGCGAAGCTTTACTTCAAGCAGATTCATGCTTGGCTCAACTCAAGACTCCCGATAATATACCAGTGTCATGTCCGCAATGTCACAGCATGATGGAAGCAATTCCCAACATCATCTTTACACAAGAGGATATGCTATTGAAACAAAACAAGCATGATAGGCCTCTGTGCTACACTAGATATATCGGATCCACCAAAATTGACAGGATTTACATTGATCCCGGGTCCTCAATTAGCATAATTCTTCAGAGTATGCTAAGACCCCTGAGGATTCCTACTAGTGAGCTGACTTACACTAGCACCACGATTGTTGGTTTTAACTCTGGCAAGAGCAAACCACTGGGAAAGATTCGTCTACAGATTCAGATTGGTGATCTTCGAACCACGGTAACTTTCTATGTTATCAACTCGGACGTATCCTACAATATTCTTCTTGGAAGACTGTGGATTTATGAGCACAATATTGTGCCTTCAACTCTCCACCAATGCTTCAAATATGTGGATTCCCAAGGAGTTGTGAAAACTGAATTCGCTGATATTAATCCTTTCAAGGGTGTCGAAGCCTACTTCTCTGATTCAAGGCTTTATAAACAAGAGCATATGAAAGATATATCAGACATGGCTGAAGACCAATCATCATCTGAGGATCAATCTATTAATGAAGATCCGCCAGTGGAGCAACCTATGAAGATCATAGTTAAGGGACGAATCCAATCCCGACCTGTCAATGATCAACCTTTGATAATCAAGGTTAAAGGAAGAACTCAAACCTCATCTGGGGAATCAATAAATATTCCTGCTAAGAGCCAAGTTCAACCTTTTATGATCAAAGTCAAAGGGCGTACTTCTTGTACGAATGATCCCGAACCACCATTGATTGTCAATCTTGGCAAGTCTACACAAAAGACGGATAATTGTCCATTGTTGACTAGTCCGAAGTACAGCAATCAGATTGTAAATGATGTAAATATTGATCATTCTGTACTTTTCGATATCAATAAAGATTTCCTCTTCGAGCATATGGCTGTCAAGTTTATTGAGAGAATGACTTTATCTTCTGATAATTAAAGTCATCAATATAAAGACAACACAGATTTCTCATATGATGGATCTGAGCAAATATTCTCTGTCAATATGGTTCAAACTGATGATGAATCAGAACCATTTGAGAATGATCCTTAGGCTCAACAGTTGGATACTCAATAGGAACTTCGTTTTGAACAGCGACAACCACCTACAGAAGATGAGGTTATCCAGATCGATGTTGGAAATAGAATTACGCCCAAACCCATATTCATCAGTAAGAACTTTCTGAAGATGAAAAGGAAGAATTGATAAAACTTATCAAAGATTATATTAATATCTTTGCATGGAGTTATGAGGATATGCCAGGGCTAGATCCTAAAGTTGCTACTCATAAGCTCAATATTTTGCCTAACGTCAAACCTGTAAAACAACAACAACGGCGTTTTAGACCAGATATGATGGATGCAATTGAAGCATAAGTCAAAAAGCTAATTACGTGTGGCTTCGTTCGTGAAGAACAACATCCGGATTGGGTGGCCAATATTGTTCCTGTTATGAAGAAGAACGGAAAAGTTCGAGTTTGTATAGATTACCGAGATCTTAATATAGCTTGTCCAAAGGACGAATTTCTGCTTCCCATTACTGATGTCATGATAGACATTATATACGGTTTTGAACGTATGTCTTTTATGGACGGATTCTCAGGATACAATCAGATCAAGATGCATCCAGAAGATGAGAAGCATACATCTTTTCGAACACCCCTTGGGGTTTTTTGCTATACAGTTATTCCGTTTGGTCTTAAAAATGTCGGTGCCACATATCAACGGGCTATGAGCAATATCTTTCAAGAACATCTACGGAAAATAGTTGAATGCTACGTAGATGACATTGCTGTGAAAAGTCGGTCAAAGAATGATCATATTCAAGACTTGAAGACAGTATTTGAATTGATGCGTCAACATCAATTGAAAATAAACCCTACTAAGTCTTTCTTAGGGGTTTCCAGTGGCAAGTTTTTAGGATTTTTCATCACCTCTCAGGGTATCCATGTTGATCCTGATAAGGTTAAAGCAATTCTTGAAATACGTCCTCCTCGTAATCTGAAAGAACTCCGTGGCTTTCAGGGCCGTATTGCTTATATCAGAAGATTTATATCTAATCTTTCTGGGAGATGTCAACCTTTCTTCCGTCTATTAAAGAAATGAGTATCTTTCATCTGGGATGAAGCATGTCAAAAAGCCTTCAATGACATTAAGCAATATCTTACAAACCCGCCTGTCCTGGTACCTCCGGTGATATGAAGACCATTTTTGCTGTATGTTCGAGCCTTGGATCATTCACTTGGCGCTCTTCTGGCACAGAAAAGCGATATGGGTCATGAACAAGCAATATATTATCTGAGCAGAATGATGGTCGGAGCTGAACACAGATATACTCCTGTAGAAAAAGAATGTCTAGCTTTGGTTTTTGCCATCCAAAAGACAAGGCATTATGTCACTGGACAGACTATTCATGTTATCTCCAGAATAAATCCCATTCGGGTATTGATGAGAAAACCGAGCATTCTTAATTCCAGGTTAGCTACCTGGGCGATGTTGCTCACTCCTTATGACATGGTCTATGTGCCTCAAAAATCAGTGAAGGGCCAAGCGTTAGCTGATTTCTTAGCTGCTCATCCTGTACCCGAAACTTCGAAGTTATATGAAGACATTCCAGACGAAGTAGTGGATTGCAACATGGCTTTGAAAAATGACATATGGTAATTATATTTTGATAGAGCATCACGTATGGGACCTAAAGGAAATATTATCTCTGGGGTAGGAATCGTCTTGGTTTCTCCTGACAAAATGGTTATATACCGTGCCTATTCTCTTAATGAGCCATGCTCTAACAATGTAGCAGAATATAATGCTCTATTGATTGGTCTCCAAGTAGCAAAGCAATTGGATATCGAGTTCCTAGAGGCTTATGGAGATTCTCAATTGATCGTCAATCAAGTTAGAGGGACTTATGAAGTCAAAAATCCTGACCTCATCCCTTATCATCAGGTGGTAGTCGAGTTGGTCCTTTCATTCAAAAGATTCTTTATTAAATTTGTGCCACGTTCTCAAAATGTGGAAGCTGATGCTCTTGCCAGCTTAGCTGCAGATTTGGCTGTCCCAATCCGAAGGCAAAATACAATTACTTTGTTAGATCGAGACTTGTTCTGTGTAAAGAGTAATCTGCATATTGAATAAAGTTATGTTGCAGAAACAAGTTCCCAGCAGAAAGATTGGAGAACTCCATTCATTGATTATGCAGTCCATGGAATTTTGCCTGAAGATCCTAAAGAAGCTGCATCAATTAAGAGACGATCATTTCGATTATATTATGATTCGTCTTTACATATGCTGTATCGTCGTTCATATGACGGACTCTTGCTGCGTTGTCTCTCAAAAAGTGAAGCTAAACAAACACTACGTGAGGCTCATGATGGTGTCTGTGGTGCTCATCAACCAGGTCCAAAGTTGCAAGATCGCATTCGAAGAATGGGGTATTATTGGCCCTCTATGATAGCAGATGCTGTAAACTATGCCAGAAGATGTAAAGCATGTCAGATTCATGCAGACTTTATTCATCAACCTTCTGAATTTCTACATCCTACAGCAGCCTTTTGGCCTTTCGAAGCTTGGGGTATGGACATCATTGGTCCTATTAACCTCCCTTCTGTTAAAGGACATCGGTTTATACTAGCTATAACCGATTACTTTTCGAAGTGGGCAGAAGCAGTTCCACTTGCTGAAGTGAAAACATCTAATGTAATCAGCTTCATTAAACATCATGTTATTTATCGCTTCGGGATTCCTCGACGAATAATTCATGACAATGGACCACAATTTGCCAGCCAGGCATTTTATCGGTTCTGTGACAAGAATCGAATTCAAAATCTGGCTTCTACGACTTATAATCCAGCTGCTAATGGCTTAGCTGAAGCCTTCAACAAAACGATCATCAAACTTCTCAAAAAGTTTGTCTCTTCTAATAAAAGAGATTGGAATGAGAAGCTTGAAGAATGTTTATAGGCATATCGAACAACGGTCTGAACTCCTACTGGTTTTACACCATTTTCACTGGTTTATGGATGTGAAGCTGTTCTTCCATTGGAAATCCAGATCCTTTCTCTTCGAATTGCTATTGCTAATGAGCTAACTACAGAGAATAATGATCGCTTACGACTCCAAGAACTTGAAGGATTGGACGAGAAGCGTCTTCAAGTACAACAGCATATTGAGCTATATCAAGCCCGTATATCTCGAACTTTCAATCGTAAAGTCAAGGAGAGGGTATTCAAAATTGGCGAGCTTGTGTTGGCTGTTCGGAGACCAATGGTGATGACTCATAAAAGCAAAGGGAAATTCCAAGCAAAATGGAAAGGCCCGTATGTAATTGAGTCCGTGTTCTCCACTGGTGCCTATCGGTTGTCAAAACCCAATGGAGACCTACTCATGTTGCCGATCAATGGCAAATTTCTCAAAAAATACTATGTATAAAAAAAGAGAGAAGACAGAACAAAAATAAAACTTCTTTTATTGTTTTTGTTCAAGATAAAAGATTAAGGACGAGGGCCACTCCCTTCCTTATTTACATAGTCAGCCAATGCATGGAAGACATCATTTCCCGAACTCACGAAAAATTTGTAGATAGCCATCCTCAATGCTTCTTGTTCAGGAGTTTTTCTTGGCTCTACTAAGAAAGCAAGGATGTCTTGAGATGGCTTGGGCATAGAAGAACTGTTGCCTACTTCAGTCGGACCCGTCACTATTGGTTCAACGGGGTGTGTTTCGACGATGTCCTCAATTTTCCTGCAGACTTCATTCTTTTGCTGAGCATCCTCGGAAGATATTTTCAAGTGAGGAATAGAAATGAGAATAAAATGATTACAGAAGATTTCTCGCCTATTTATAGAAGAGGACTATTGATGAACCGGTCTTTGAAGATCGAGAATAAACTTTCCATTTCCGAAAAGACTCGACTGTTCATGTTACCAGGTTCATCCATTTAATTATGGAATCGTTCTTTCTGTTCCCAAGAAATACGTTGATTCGTCCACCATTTTGGCATCTCACAACATCTGTCTTCTTATTCCCCAGCTACCAAGGTTTGGTTAAGCTGACTTCTTGTTTCCAGGGAAAGGGATTTTATATTTTCTTTATCAATTGATTAGAAAGTGGATTCGCTATTTATCATGTTTTTATGACCTCTGAATAAATATTAAATCTACTTTCTTTTCCTATCTATCACTTCTATTCTGACCTCTGTATAGATATTAATCTAATTTTCTTTTGAGTTCATATATGCTATTATGTCCATATTACCTCTGATAGTATCATATACTCTAAAACAGAAAATAAGATTTCATTATCTATCATGTCCATATTACATCCAGATAGATACAAATCATTGATCATAGAAGAACCATTATTTTCAATCCCATATCATCAAAAAGTCTATTAAATTTTCTTAGACTTTCTCATAAGTTATAATGGAAATCTTTTACATTCTAATACACCAACAAAAACCTAATAGAGATCTATTTCTTCTTTGGATGTTCTTTGACGGGTTCGTTGTTGGTGGCAGTTCCTGACTGTCTGAGTCCCGGTGACGACCAGAACAGCAGAAATCAAACTCTGGTCTTCTCTCTCAGAAAAGAGGAGAACCCCAGAGTATGGCAGCCCGAAGGCGTATTGCTGCCAATACAACTGGTGGATTAGGAGCGGCCTCTCAGAGGAGATAGGAACGTATCCATCATTGGGATACAATTCCTAGTTCTGCCGTGAAAGGAACTCTACTACCCGATTTCTCGGGGTAGAGTTGACTCCACCGTCCAACTCTCCGTGTATAAAGGCTCTTCCTACCAACGGAGGAAGACCCTTCTATCTCACGAAGAATTCTGAGCTGTCTGATTTGTGCGTCCAAAGCGCATGAGCTCCCTGATGTTGATGTCAGAAGAACGCTCTCCACAGCGTCGAAGTCACCAATGCCAGTTCTGAAAAAGCACTTCAGCCAGGCTTCTGCAGAAAACAAAGAAGAAGAAGAGTCATCAAATGCGTATTGAACGCTAACTAAAGACAGATGGCAAGGCATTTACGCCAGTGATATAACAAGACTTTTACGCCGGCACTTCATGAAGGCTTTTACGCCAGTGATATAACAAGACTTTTACGCCGGCACTTTACGAAGGCTTTTACGCCAGTGATATGATAAGGCTTTTTTGCTTCAACAAGGCTTTTTATGCCGGTGCTTCATAAAGACTTTTACGCCACTTGCTTCAGCAAGGCTTTTTTTTTTACGACAGTGCTTCAGCAAGGCTTTACGTTCGTAAAATAGCTGTTTTCAAACAAGAAATTCGAAGACAGATATTCTCTTACAATCGGACTTACCACTTGAGTCGAATGGTTTGGCTCTAATGGTGGTTGAATCTGCGTCTATTGATTGGACATGCAAAGGAACGCCGTTGGAAAGCTCCGCCATTATCATTTGTTGGAGAACAACATCGCAGAAAGTTATCTTCAGAGGGATGAGTACGAGAGTATATGAAACATTCTCGGCTATTTATAAAGACTGAAGAAACTATTAAGATGAGTCTATTTCGGGAGAAGATCTTATTTAAAGGATCTCGTAACCACAAGATAGACGTCACGTGTTGGTTTGTTTTTTCGGGAATTAACAATCGCAGAAGCAGTCAACAGAAGTGCGCGTCAATAGATGAGGTTAAACATCAGAGATTTTTTATTTATAAAGGATGGAAGCGGACCCCTACATATAAAAGAGTCGCAATACATAGAATTTTATTATTCTCTTTCGTTGGGTTGACGAAGGGATGCACCCAACTCTCGCATATTACGAATCCCAGAGCGACGCATTAGACGAAGGAATGCTTCTGCGTCACCCGGTCCCTCGTATGCAGTTGAAGGACCACCATCAATACGACTGAAGACCGCTGGGGTCAGTCCAAAGCACTCTAGAAGATTTTGTGCTCGCTCGTTCTCTCTCTCGAGGTTAAGCCTGGCGATCGAAGTCCCCTCCACGATTGGTTCTTTCTTTGGCGCCATATCAACTATGAGGCTGAATGTCAAGAATAAGGAATTTGTCCTTATTTATACAAATCAAAACAACTCTTCACATCCCTCATTGGAAACCACTCACTCGGAAAGATGAAGAAACATTTTGAAAGTTACGAAGAAGGAATTTATTATGACGGTTAAGTGTTGACCGACATTATTCTCTTTTTCTGAACTTTACACTGACTGTTGGATATCCCCGCTCTTACGCGGACGACTGTTGCGTATCCCGCATTCACGCTGTCTGATCAAATCTCAACTTTTACGCTTCTGTTCAAAGTGTTTCAAATTTTGGAGATATTTGAAAACTTTGAAGGGGGTCTTGTAGGAGCGTAAAAAGTGCTTCAAAGAAAGAGTCATCTCATTCATAAGTGGCCTACTTTACGCCTAAGCAGATTGATCATTTTACGCTTGGGTCTACATCGCCAAGGACAGAGCAGCCTCTTTTACGCTGGACAAAGCTGTCAAATCTCGTATTTAATGCAAACTTTGACATGAAGATATCAATGATGGCATTTACCACAGAATCAAATGGAATTTGTCTTATACAAAGGCCATTGTTGTCGTTTATAGAGATCGAGCTACTTTACGCTCACTATATGGTTTCTTTTACGCACGGAGTTTTACATGAGTCCTTACGCTCATAAAAAACAATATGTGCGTGAAGTCTATTTGAGCCATTTTACGCTCAAGGTTATCCAATAACCACTTTACGCTGGAAACCTATGACAGAGCTAGTTTACGCTCATCTCACTACGCCCAGAGGATGTTAGGGCTATTTTACGCCCTATTCTTTCTGGCCAGTTTAGAACGTAGTTTGCCTACATGGCCTTCATGCCACATATTTTGAAGAACGTGTGTACATGTATCCTATTCTTACTGAAATGATGGGACGCGTGTTAATATATGCAAAGGATGACTCTGATCATGGGTGGCAGTTGTTAGCATAAAGACAGAGTTTGATGCTCTTTTACGCACGGAAGCCCCAGTCTATAAATAGACTCATTTTTCTCATACAACACACACAGAGACAAGAGAGAATAGAGAGATCAGAACTTCGAGATTTTGATTCTCCGGAGCATTCTTCTTCAATCTTTCTTCCAGAACAGAGTGAAGCAAAGCAGGAAAGCATTCGGCCTCGCCATCAGTGCCCAAGTGCGTCGATACCTTTCTGGTGACTTAGTTCTTCCAAGTTGTTCTACTTCAAGCAGTGATCTTCATCATCATCATATGGTCCAAGGAACAAAGTGATCATTTACAGATCAGACTTCCATAGTAATACTTTCCCAGAATCAAATTTGTACTTCTTGTACTTTTCCTTATTTTATTTTCAAAAGCCAATTCCTCCAAGGCATTTTGTTAAGTGAAACACTAGGTGGTAGTACACCTACGACGAGCAGTTCCAGGCTTGCTGATCATACTCTTTCCCCTACCCTTCCTACCGCTGACAGCAGTATGACGGGTGGGGAGCAGGTGGAGGAGGTAGTCCCTACTCCCGCCCGAGCAAATCCATACCAGAGCGACCCTCCATGCGCACCTCAGGACGAGTCGAGGATAGAGATTTGGGCCGACGGTCCTACGAAGTAAGTTAAATAAATATATATATATATATTTTATGCATGTCTGTATATCTATATATATTCATTAATACATCGGTTTTCGTTGTACACAGATATCGTCCCTCGTCGGTACATAGAGCGTTGGGCTCCTTTCTAAGGTCCAACTATGGGGGTCCGTGGATCAACTACTCGGATGCCTCGGAAGAGAGGAAGGCATTCTGGTTTGCCCACTTCAAGGTAACTAAAGATAGTTAATTTAGTATGATTAATATAATTTTAAGCATTTTTTAGAACTTATTATTTTAATTTGTAATTCTTGTAGAGGACTTATTTTTATCTACCACACCGGGTCGAGCAGATTGAGAGGCAGTTTCCTGCCGTCGTCGCCAAGTTGATCCGTGATGCAATTGACGATCAAAAAGCTCGTCAGTGCTCCGAAAAGCCGATTGCTGGTTGGATCACACCTAACCAGTGGACCACGATGAGGGCTCGATTTGAGGAGCCCCGGTATAGAGAGCGGTCGGAGAAGGCGAAGGCGGCTATGACGAGGGCCGAAAAGTGGTATGGTGGATCGATTCCTATGACGGAGCATTTCCGTCGTCTGGTATGTAATTTATTGCAATTTATAAGATTTTATTGATATTAGGAGTATATAATTTTCTATTTTACTAAAAAATAAAATATAACAAGCACGCAGGTACAGAGGGATGAGGACGCAAATATGGTGACCGTCTTCCTGGCCACCCATCGGAAGGACGGGAAGCTCATCGATGACCGGGCTATCCAGAGCTATGTAAGTACTAATTTAGATTTCGTTAATGTTTAACACAACTTGAAGAATATACAGATAACCATATAGTTAATAATAATTAAATACTTTAGATGTTTATTAGGCTAATTTAGGTAAGTACTGATTTATAGAGATGCACAATGATTTTTAGGACGAGTTTGTTAGGCTACATGATGAGCGTGCGAGTGCTAGTTCACCGGCAGAGGGAGGGGTTGGTACATCGCAGCCATCTCCGCCTCAGTCGGAGGACGAGCTCTGGAAGACCGCTGTTGGTGGTCTTCAGAGGGGTACGTACTATGGTACGGGGTCCTACGACGTATTTGTTGCGACGCAGGCATCCAGGGCTCCCTCTACCAGAGCGCATTCACAGCCGTCACAGGCCGAGTCGTCCCGAGTCGAGGATACCATTGCCCGCCAGATTGCTGAGCTGCTCGATGATATGTTGAGGTGGATTTTTGAGCAGACAGGGTCTCAGGCGCAAAGGGACGCTGCGTCGGTCAACGCACGCTTTGATGAGCTCCAGCGCACCGTGCGACACATACAGGGGATGCAGGAGTCCATTCACGACATCGTTACTAGGATAACGGCTTACATGGAGCAATACAGCGCCATACTGCTAGCCCTAGAGGAGACGCGGACGCACCCATCTCCAGCGGTTACACTGCCTCCTTCTCCAACGGTTACACTGCCTCCTCCTTCATCGTCGTCGGTGGTTCTTACACCGGAGCAGTATGCTTACCTTCTTTCCAGGAGCGGTGATGCTCCTCCTGATCAGCCGTAGTCGACAGATATATATATTATTGTGTGATGGCCCATTGTTGGGTCTTTATGTTGTTATACATACATTATTCTTATGTGGAGCATTATGTTTGACATTTTTGTTACATTTTTTCATATATCTGTGTTGATTGATGAGGTTGTGTTTCAAACGTGTTCGTGATTGTGTGTATCTGTGTTGTTTGATACTGTGTTCATGATACACGCCGTCGCTGTTTGATACTTTGTGTTCTTGATACACACCATCGCTGTTTGATACGCATTTGTGTTCGTGATTGTGTATCTGTATTGTTTGATACTTTGTGTACCTGCTGCAAATGCTGTAGGGGATGCTGCAAATGCTGTATTTTTTATTTTTTTTCAAAATTAGTGACGTCCAGCGATGTTCAGCGACGTCCAGCGACAAAAGTTAACGTCGCTAAGTAAGTATCAGAACGTCGCTAACTGTGATGAATACCGTAACTGATCTTCACTAAACGTCGCTACGTAACACGTCGCTAAACGTCGCAATAAGTCGGTACTATAGCGACGTAACAACGTCGTAGAACGTTGCCATTTGGCTCTCAAGCCAGGTCAGCATCGTTGCATGTCAAGTCGCTCAACGTTGCTAGGTTACGTCGGTAACTGCTGTCGTTTTACGTCGCTAGTAGTCGCTAAATTAGCGACGTGTATGCGTCGCTAAGTGTCATTACAATAGCGACGTATTGCGACGTCGTGTTATTTAGCGACTAGGTTAATCGCGACAACGTCCAAACATCGCTAAATACGTCGCTAATTGAAATTAGCGACGTATTTTCCCTATTTAGCGACGTCCTGCGGCGTCGCTGATTTGACATATTTTAGTAGTGGTGGGTTTGAGCGCCACTCGGCTGACCAGGGGGCCAGCTCGAGCTTGCTAGTCGGGATAGGGTTTAGGTTAGTTTTATAATAATTTTAAGATAATGGGTTTTAAACCCAATAACAGTCTATTAAACCCGTTAACCCATAGTCATGTATCTTCGTGTCCTGACAGTTAGGGACACGAAGACACATGAGTCTAGTATCCTAGGCTTGCATGACTCACATGACACGAGTTTCTCGTGTCCGAGTCCACCATCAAACTCAACGACACGAATCAACCCTCCTATGTGAAAACGAGACACATGAGTGAAGAAAATACGACGGGACACGTACGTGTCCGGCGCGAGGAAGCTGTCGGGGGTACTAGCGGCGGCCGTAGGCATCGGGGTCGGTGGCGAAGGGTGGTGCTGGGTTCGTCTCATCGAGGCGAACAAGATGGCGGTGGTTGTAGGTGATGGTGTGGGCTGTAGGGGTGGCGCTAGCTCTGAGTTAACTCCAACGAGCTCGTCGGAGAAGAAGGGGGTCAGGGCGGTGCTGGGGTGGTCGGGGTGGTAGGGTTTTGGTCGGGGTGGTTTTATAGGATAGGAAGACGGTGGAAAATTAGGGTTTTGGCCGAAAAATTAGGGATTAGGGTTAGGGTTTCGGTCGAAGTCGGTGGTCGCTCGGCCAATGGCCAGCCGACGACGAAGGTCGTTTTGCAAAATAACCCTCAGACTAAACTATTTTACATAAGTCCCCCGCCGCCTTATAAAATGCAATTTCTATATTGCAAATAGCCCCCCACTGTCGTTCTGTGCAAATTAACATTTGTACAAACAAATCGATTATTACAAATTGCTATAAAATAATTAAAATAATTACAAATTGATATTAAAACAATTTAATAAATTACAAATTGATATTTTTAGCTTTAAAAATCATTTTAAAAATCATTTTAAAAATCATTTAAAAATTCTAGAAAATTTCTAATAATTATAATAACTTATTTTAAGGATATAAATGCTATTTAAAATTATAAAATAATATTTTAAAATCTAGGGGCTTATACAGTAGCCCCGCTGCTGTCCCGCTATCCCGTGCGCCTCCCACGCGTCGTCGTTTTCCCGCGTTCGTTCCGTGTCATCCGCGTACACGTGTTCGTGCTCGTGCCCGTGCCCGCAAGCATTTTGAGTCCGAGGCATCCCCTCGGTGCTCCGTCGCAGCCTTCGGTAACCCCGCAACCTTCTGTTAAATTCACAGAACCATTTTTGTTCCAGATAGCTAGTTTAGTTAGTTTCCTATATTTAGACTCAGTAATAATTGTTAGCATTTTAATTAGATTGATGAACGTCAATTGTTAGATTAATAGATTTAGAGCAATCGACTACGTTAATTATGATAATGTCGTATTAAGTAATTTCAATCATTTTGTCACTTTTGCCATAGTTTCACTTTTATTATTAAATGATATATTTTAGTATCAAAATAATTAATTATATAGAAAAAACATATTTTAGTATATGAAATGATATTTACAGGCAAAAACTATATATGTTTATGTTTTTAGGTAAATATATTTAATTTCGTATTATTAACCATTATTCTGTTAAATAAGTTTATGGAATGAAAACTAGAAATAATAACGTATTTTTCTAATAAAACCGTAATTTTACTAAAATGAGGTTTTACGTAAATTATTGTTAACAATGATTATTCTTTACTAAAGAAATACTATTAGTAAGATATTTCGTAAATGTTTATTTAGAGAATTACTAAATTAGTTTTCAAGTAATTCCGAGTTTTACGCGATATTTTCCTATTTAAAATAATTTACGATAAAAACCACTACTACTTTGATAATATTCAAAAAATATATTATTTTCTGCCCTATTTACAAAATACTAATAAAATAGTTTTACCAAAATATTACATATTAAATTATTATTTCTCTAATAAAAATGACAAATGTTTATAATTATCATAGATTTACGTTAGTGGTTTTATTAGCCAAATCTTGGAATAAGTTCTAAGGACGGATTATTATTAATGAAGGTTCAGATCTCGGACCCTTGTCGACACCTTTTTAGTCGTTGCTTTCCACACCGCAGATACAACCAAGGCAAAGTTTATATCTTTCATGTCTGTATTTTATTTAATAATTAAATGTACTGCATCAGTAGAATCATGTATTGTAGTGATACTGATTCAGAGTGGATCCCTTTTGGACTCCACATCGATGGATGGATTGATTGATTGTCTCATTGTCTTATTGACTCATTGACTCGGGAATTGATTGGGGGAGTAGTATAACATATGTGACCAAAGCCATTGTTTACCGACTGCCTCTCTCGTGCTAACCCCTACGCACAGGGGGTTGAGCCGTACCGTATACTATTGTTTTGGCCAGAATGATAGTATACATATTGCCTCTATCCAGCCGGTCACAGATTCTGTTATATACTCAAAAGCCCTATTATAGATTGCATCATTGTAGATTCTGGAATATTGTCTGTTGTCTTTTGTTATTATTTAGAAAAAATATATATGCTTTTTAAACTGTCTTGCATTCATCTATTATTGTCTTAGAATGTTAGATGTGGAAATATGTTCTTGCTCCCTCCTGACTGGAGACCAACTTTTTTAGGTGACTGCGACGATGAGGATCTCACCTTTAGTTCTTTCTACGGACCTGATCCGAGCCCTAACGAGGTAGCTATCAGGGAGCCCCAGAACATTAGTTGTGCCATTGTTTAGTTGTTTCCTTTTTAGTTGTAATAAAGACCAATGTAATAATTGAATGATTTTGTTTGCTTGTATTTTTATTTCAGACCTTTAGTGATGTTCCAAGTTTAGTAAAAAGTTATTCTTTTCCCGTTTTAGATTTTTGTCTGCTTATGTTCACTGATTGATACAGCTTATTGTCGCCGTCTCACAACGGTGCAGGCTGGACATGATCCGACTGGACCCATTATATTGGGATCGGGTCGTGACATATTTTTATTGGTGGCCCATGCAGGTCCAGTTCTGTAAACTGGTCTAGTCAACTTTGTCTAGACCAGCATGCAGTCCTGTGAATTTGACTTAGGTCTAAGTGTCTATTTAGGAAACCAGACTCTAGAAACAACTAGAATATCTAGACTATTTTCACCCTGTCACAATATAGGGCCGAAATTATCTATTTTATAAAATCTATTTTTGCTTGCTTATAATTTCATAGGCTACCTTGCTTATGTTTGTACCTAAACCTTACCCAGATTAGGCCGATTGTATGATGGTATATTTTACTGCCTATATTATTTTCTAGATTTTATGTATCTTTTAGTATCCCATGGCTTCCGAGGGTTATTTTCCTCCATATCTTTATCAGGTTCTAGCATCCCTTAGGATCTATACTCTTTCGCTATTTATTGATTAATATTATATTTTTCAATCTCCTTCTACATCAAACCTATTTCCAATTGCTCTATTAGTTTGATAAAATCTTACTTCTTTATCTTTATTTAGAATCTTGATCCATTCACTATTTGGAGTTTCAAATTCTCCTTTAGCAAGCCTAATAAACTCTTATCTACCCAAAGTACTTCTATGACTAGTGTATCAAACCATTTTTCTTGACCTTATTTCCAATTGACTTTCTCGGAACCAATCCCGAACCAAATTCTTCTGGAACCATAAAGCCCCAAGGTTAATGCTACTAAAAGAATTGGTTCACCTTAGCTGGTTCACAAATCTTCCAAATGAGTTACTTTCCAAAAATAATTACAATATTGATTGATATTTTCTAAGTTATTCCAAGGACCGAGGATATTTTTATTTGTTGACTTCCTCCACTCAACTTGAAACCTTACTCTCTCTAGGCAACTTCTTGATCAATTTAAAGCCTAGAAAACTTCTAAACTCAATGCTTGAATATCATGAAGCAGGAACGTTCAGAGAATTGATTCCATTCTATTATTGAATTTTCTTTAGTCATTAGAAAACTTTTGAATTGTTGAGCTATCCCTTTAAAATTCCTATGGTCAAAGTTGAGAAAATATTTAGTGACCTAATATGACTTCGTACATATGCATTGCAGTCATTTATCTGAATTATAAAAAACTGCGAGATTACTGCAGTCAGTTGCGCACTTGCGAGGCATATACTCTAAGTTGAAGTAATTTCAGGTTCATAGGTTTTCGAATATTATTGAGACTACGTCCTAAATGCAACATATTGTCCCATATGTTGTTCAGCCATAAAATGGATAAAGTTGATATACTACTCGGTAACCTATCATTATTCAAGTTATGGAGCCAAAAATTTACTGTAGTCAGGTGCACTCTGGCGAGGCATGAATTTGAGGCAAAGTGATTTCGGATATAATTGGTTTTCGAATATTATTAAGACTATATTCATGCCATGGTTGTCTTTTAGCCCCATCAAATTATTCTGACTTTTGTCCGATTAGAGGATTTGCAATTCCAACGGTTGTCTCCATTTTTAGAAATCTCTTATCACAGCCAGAAAGAATAGATTTTCTACAAAATTCTACTTAATTTTCCTAGAACTTATTAGGACCATATCAACCTCTATTGGGTCAATCTCTTTCCTAGTTCAACTTTTATATGTTGTATATATTTTGTTGATAGTTACATATCTTGGAGGCTATAGATAGTTGTGGATAGTGTTATATATTAAATAGTTGATATACATCTTGTGGATGACTATATATAAATATATAGTTGATGGCTATATGGGGGGAAAACAAAGATTGTTACCTTAACTTGGATTGAAAGATGCCTTGGTGTGCTTTTAAGGATACCTGACACCGCGGAGTGGGCGACCTAATGGTCGCCTCCCTCCGGTCGCCTGCCCTTATCGAAGAAGCACTACAGTTCACGAGCCCGAGCCCCTTCTTGTTGATGTGTGCGGGAGGTTAACAACTGCTACTACGCGGGAAGATGCCGCAGGCTTGTGTGCTGGAAGAGAACTGCCACTCCTTTATTGACCTACTATCACCCCGCAGAATAGATATGCCACCACTAGCCATAGAAAAAAGTCAATTTCATGTCTCGACGTCGGGCTTGAGGGAGTCTGATTTTACCTATTCTACCTCTCGATCTCTTCTCACTGGGGTTAAGGCTTTTCTATGCCGCTCGCTTGATGTTATGTCGTGGCCTTGAGATGGTCCGACCTTCTCTTGACGATTGTTCTGCTGGATTACCTATCTCATTTATAGTAAGGGCATTAGTATCAATATTTTCAAGAATGTTAGATAGCTAAAGATAGAAAGATAGTAGAATACGACCATGGGTAGGCAGGTTTGGTTAATAAGTTTCAGAAGAGTTATAGACTTTGAAGCTTGTGTCTTTTTCAGAAGAAAGATGATAGAACCCTTAGTGGTACTTACTAGTACTAGGTATCATATTCGAACTGATAAAAGAATATGATGATTTTGAATTTCTATGTTTAAAAGTAAGGACAAAATTTATATGGGAAGATGGAGGAAACCATCAGTAAGGTACGTCTAGGATTTGATAGGTTCTTCCACAGGTGAGGCAGATTTGGAACTATAAACATGAGAATATGAGGATCAAGTTAAGGAACACTCAAGGGATTCATATTTTTGAGATTAGATGATTATGATATACAGAAAAGATGGAATAACCCATAGAAGGATTATTACATGAGCAAAAAGGGATGGTTGTATCGAATTAATAGTGAGGAGCTAAGACAAGAGCATTAACATGCAAATGTTAGAATGCGAAAGAAAGCTAGCTAGATAATGGTTAAGGTAGAAGAGCAGTTTGGTTGAAATTTTGTTGAAAAATTATCAAATGTTGGGAGTTCAAATTTTAATCAGTGAAATAGCTTCATGTTGATGAGAATGATTTTATACCAAATAAGATTTTTAATGTTATTGATAGGTACATAGTGAGAGAGTCAATTTGGATTAAGTGATTCAAACTTGATCAGTTAATTCCTGGGATTAAGACATTCTCAAAATATCGATCATGGATCGACTTGATATAAAATTTTGAGGGTACTAAATTAGATGTTGATCACAAAGTGATGATGATATTGATGTAGTCAAGTTTGGATGTTGGTTGAGAATTGAACTTGATGTCTTAGAAATAGTCTGATTCGAGAGAAATACTTGAAATTTGAAATACATTTGGCATACGAGTTACACACAACGACGGATAAAAATTTGATTTAGATGATTTATGATTTCAAATAGATTTAGTCTTAATACCTGGGCAGTTGCCTTAGTTTTTTGTAGATACTGGAAGTTCAGCTAGTTTAGTGAGTTAGAGATTGGTTTTTGCATGGGTATTAATAAGGTGGTTATCTTGTAATTCATTTTTCTGCATATCCTATCTTCTAACCGTTGAAATAGTGATACAATATTCTTTCTATCCCCTTTTATCACCACTCAGTCCTTATTTATCACCACTCAGTCCTCAATAAAAATATCTTATCTGATTACATTCCTATCATAGCTATATTATTCTAATCACCCTCGCTATCCTACTATCATACAATTTATTAATTTTTTTCTGAGTCACAAATCCTTATACCCTATTCCAATTTGATTTGGAATTTTTAGTCCCTCGTCTCAGAAGATTCCATTATTTTATGCCTTCTCAATAAACTATTGGCATTCGTTTCTTTCCTGCCTTTTCTGTTTCACGAGAATTCTAACTCTATCTCAGATCATATCTAGATAATTTTGATCGTGCATATATTTTATCATTATACCTAGTGATAATGTCTTGAATCCGTTTGTGCCTGATGATTTAAATCTAGAACAATTTATAGCAAGAATTTATAGAGTACATAAGTTTTGTGATAAAGATGAGATAAATATGAACACTTGTGATTTGAATCAAGAAAGGGATAATTAATGATGTGAATACCAAGAAAATTGACATTGGAAATTAGAGGTTGTTATAATGATAAGCATTGAGATACACTTTAGAAAGAATGTGCGATGAATCAAAAGATATATAAAGGACGATCGAAGCAAGAAAATTTGGACACAAGATGTAACTAATTAAGGATGACAATCATATAAATTGAAGGGTGCAAAAGATTTTAAATCATAAACCAGAGATAGAAGGATTGTAAATAATACAAGGTTGGAAGATGAAATAAGATATATATATATATATATATATATATATATATATATATATATATATATATATATATAACAGAAAAAGTTTGGTCAAAATGATACAGTGAAATCAAGTTGAATGATTCGAGCTTATACATGATAAATAAATTCTATTGAGAATTTAGGATCAAATAGGTAAATGAGCATTTGGAATCAAGATATATACATGTTGGTAAAAATAGACGTCTAAATAAATTACAGAGTGATCACATATGAGTACAATAGATAAACAATAAATGATAAATTTTTTACTGATCATGACAAATTGGAGTATTGAAACGTGATATTGGATTTTAAATGTGATATTGGGTTATTGAGGCTTGATACTAGAGTATTAGGATAAGACGGAGTGTACCAAATTATAATATTTTGGTCAAGAACGAATAAGATGTATAAGAACATGATTGGAACACATGTAGTGGTATGACATAGAGTTAAATTTTTGATATATATTAGCAAACTGAAGGAAGTACAAAACATATTGAAGGTGGAAAGACAAAATTTCCAAGATTATGACGATGATTGACAATTCAGAGATGAAAGCAGAAATCCATAATTGTGGACAGCGACTGTGTTTCTAAGGAGAGAAGAATGTTAGTTGAGAATAGTAGATAGATTGATGAAGATATTGCACTACATAGATTTACTATGGAACTATTAGCCTAGTTAGGCATAAGGCTGTTGAGGAAGAATACTATTACTGGTTTGAGGCATACCCCCGGCCCTTATATTTGAAATTTCGAGGATAAAATTTTCTAAGGAGGGAAGGTTGTAAACCCCCCACATTTGACCAGTTCTTCCACTCTCTCTAAAAACCCTCACCATCACTTCCACCAGCACCATTCTCTCCCCTTAAATCACTTTCTACTACACACACCCTTCCATTCTCCCTACAAAACCCATTCCCACTCCCTTTCCTAAACCCACCAGCACCTCACCATTCCCACTCCTTTCTCTCCACCTTAACTCCTTTCCCTCTCCTCTATACCACAGAACCCCTCTCCTCCTTCCTCCAAAGGCCCCCGCCTGGCGCAGCCTTCCGCTCAGCTCCCTCCGCCGTCCCGAGGTGCCAGCAGCCGGTGCCGCCCCTCCACGCGGCTCCCCATCGTTGTCCTGCAGGCGCCAGCAGCCTTCCATGCTGCCCCCATGTGTACCAGCAGTGGCCCCGCCGCTGTCCTGCTGTCCCGTACACCTCCCGTGCGTCGTCATTTTTCTGTGTTCATTCCGTGTTATTCGCATACACACACTACAAGAATAAGTCATTTTAGCGATGCAATTAGCGACGCTTAGCAAAAACATCGCTATGTTTTAATAATTTAGCGACGTTATTGTTTAACGTCGCAAGACGTCACCATTGGCGACGTTAGGCGACGTATTGTGACTACATTTTGTATTAAAAAATGTTCGTCGCGGATATGTCGGTGAACGTCGCTAATATCACTAATATTAGCAACCTTTACCGACATTTTTAGTAAGGCATCATTAATATCAATAATATTTGCGACGTTTACCGACGTTTAATAAAGACGTCGCTTAATTGAAAAATATAGGTTTGAGTTTTTATTTCCCCCATTATTTCGATCCTTTCCCCCATTTTTCCCGATCCCTCGACGACCCCCTCGGGCCCCGACCCTCGACGACCCTCGGCGACCACCTCCGGCCCTCGACGACCTCCTCCACCCTCGGCTCCCCCTCGGCGACCCCCTCCTCCCTCGATCGGCGACCCCTCGACGACCCTCGGCAACCTTCTCCTCCCTCGGCTCACCCCTTCGCGACCCTCGACGACCCCCTCCGGCCCTCCACTCCTCCTCGACAACCCGCTCCAGCTCCCCTCCGTCTCCAGCTCCCCTTCGACGACCCTCGGCCTCCGTCTCCAGCTCCCCTCCGTCTCCAGCTCCCCCGTCGATGACCCTTTCCTTCCCGACTAGGTAAACTCTAACCCTATGACTGTGCCCTGCTATTTCGTGTCCATATCTGACACAACACGACAAGAGACAGACACTTGTACACGAAGCCCTATGTCTGACCTGCCTCTGGACACAACACGACATGAGACAGACATTTGTACATGTATGCTGTATAGTTTGGACACTCATGCCCAGTTTTATGGACACGTGGACACCCCCTTGACACGTACACATGTATGTTAACCTCTGTACACACTTTTCCCTTATTTTAAATAAGTATATATAGGTATTTTCGTGTGTATCATTGTATATACATATATGTATAGGTATACTCATTGTATCTTACAGTTCATATGAAGAAAAATGAGATTTCACAATGGAACTTGGGTTTTGATACATGAAAACTGTCATTTGGGATTGAATAAAATATGTATAGGTTTGGGTAATATATATATATAAACTGAGTTGTATGATATGTTAACTGAGAGTAGGTCTCGAAAATGAAAACTGGGTTCGAAATATAACCTTTTTATCTGCTTTCGAAAATGTACTCAAACGAGATGATGGTTCCTTTAGTTAGCTTGCTTATGTTACAATTATATTCTCTGTGAATATCGATCTAACCAGATGGCACCCATGACCCGAGCAGCGGTATATCGTTTGAGGGAAACACAGATTGCTGAGGTGGCTCCTCCTACTGTTAAGGAGGAAATGGCACCGGTAGCTAGTGAGACCGGGAGTTCCATTCATCCAGCACCTGTAGTGGAATGGCATTTTTCTGCCGTCGATCCCACTTATCAGAAGATGTTGCGTGATGGTATCATTGAGCGTATGCGTGAGCTGCGTGGTCGTCATTAGTGTAGTTTTATGGATATATTTTGTGTTGGACATTTAGTACTTATTACCAGCTGTACTTATTTTATGGAGATGAGTTTATGGACTTAATTATGGACTTATTACCAGCTATACTTGTTTTATGGAGATTAATTATGGAGATTAATTATGGACTTATTACCACTTGTTTTATGGAGATTAATTAGGCTAAGTCTTCTGTGTGGTCAATTCTGATACACTATGGTTATATGGTCATGTCATGTGATACACTATTACCACTTGTTGTATCATGATTACTTGGGATTCTATTTCAATGTTTAGGATATGTCATGATTAATATGCCTATTACTTTTACAAGTGTTTCAACGAGTGCATTTATCTATCTTACAAAATTATACTCAAATGGATATGGATCTGAATTACTATCTGCGGAATCGTTCTTGGATGTACAACCGTCATCCTGATGACATGTGCGGTGTGTAGGATAAATTCATAGAGGGTGTACAGCAGTTCCTGCAGTTTGTCGAGGTGTTCTCTCAGTACATGGATGGTACCAAAATTAAGTGTCCGTGTGTGAGATGTCGTAACTTGAAATATCATCCAGAAGTGGAAGTCACGTATCATTTATACTCGAAGGGTTTCACGCCGAATTACTATCATTAGAGCGCGCATGGAGAACTTGTGTCTTTAGCATCGGAGTATGAGCCTTATGTGGATGTCCACAACCACGCTGCTTACGACGATGGGTTGGTGAACATGGCTTTTGACGCGGCGGGACCTAGTTTCGATCCGGATAATCATGATGCACCTAAGGAGGCACCAAACGTCGATGCTGCAAAGTTCATAGAGTTGTTGGAGAATGCAAGGACTCCATTATATCCTGGTTGTGAGGATCATTCATCGTTGGAGGTGGTTACAAGATTGTTGAGCATCAAGTCCGATTTTAATATGTCGCAAGATTGCTACAATCGAGTTATGGAGTTGATTATAGAAATATTGCCTGAGGGTGCTAAGTTACCTAAAGACTTTTATCGGTCTAAGAGGATGGTGAGATCGCTCTGGATGGGATATGAGAAAATCGATACATGTCGCAACAGGTGCATGTTGTACTACAAAGACGACAAGGATGAAGACGCCTGTAGATTTTGTGGTGCTGATCGCTACAAGGGCAGTGGTAGAGGAAAGTCTGTCGGTGAAAGGAAGCCTACCGATTCGATGCACTACTTGTCGTTGACGCCGCAGTTGCAGCAGTTGTTTATGGTGAAGAAAACTACAGAAAATATGAGTTGGCATAAGCGAGAACAGACCGAAGGAGTGTTGGATCACCCATCGGATGAAGAAGCATGGAAGCACTTTGATCGAGAGTATCCAAATTTTGCTTCTAATTCGCGTAATTTCAGATTGGGTCTCTGCTCCGACGATTTTACCCCATTTGAACTTTCGGGATCCCAATATTTGTGGTGGCCTGTGATCGTCACTCCGTACAATCTACTGCCTTGCATGTGCATGAAGACTCCGTATATGTTCCTCACCGTTATTATCCCAGGTCCGAACAATCCGAAAAGGAACATCGATGTGTATTTACGGCCATTGATTGATGAGTTGAATCAGCTGTGGGAAGTAGGTTCCAACATGTACGATGTATCTAGAAAACAAAATTTTTAGATGCGGGCATCACTTATGTGGACCATCAACGACTTTCTGGCCTATGGTATGTTATCTGGATGGAGCATGCATGGTCGTCTTTCATGTCCGTATTGTATGGACCGCACTAAGGCTTTTTGTTTGAAACACGGAGGCAAACCGTTCTTCTTCGATTGTCATCGACAATTCCTGCCGAAGGATCATCCGTACCGGAGGAACATGACTGCTTTTCGTGCTGGCATTGTGGAGAAGGCTAATCCCCCGCCCAGGTGGCCCGGATACACGATATGGGAAGAGGTAAAAGATTTACCAAGGGCTATTAAAGAGCCTACTACGGACTACAAGTGTGACAGATTTGGTCGCACACATAACTGGATAAAGAGGAGTATATTCTGGGATCGGCCATATTGGAGCACCAATCTGATTAGACATAACCTTGATGTCATACATATCGAGAAGAATGTGTTTGACAACATAATTAAGACTGTAATGGACGTAAAGGGGAAGACGAAAGACAATCCAAAGGCTAGATTGGACTTGGAAGAAATATGTAGACGTCCTACATTGTATATGATAGAGGAGGAGAATGGAAAGTTGAAGCTGCCTAAGGCATTTTTCTCACTGGAGAAGGAGGATAAAATGAGACTTTGCAGGTGGATTCAAGGTCTAAAATTTTCAGACGGGTATATTTCGAACTTGAGAAGATGCGTCGACCTCAAGGAGAACAAACTGACAGGTATGAAGAGCCATGATTGTTACGTATTCATGGAGAGGTTAATTCCGATTGCATTTCGAGAATTCTTATCCCAGGTTGTTTGGGATCCATTGACCGAGCTTAGCATATTCTTCAGAGATCTTTGTTCTACTAAGTTGCTCGTCGATCGTCTAGAAAAGCAGGAGAACGATATTACGATAATACTGTGCAAGCTCGAGAAGGTGTTTTCTCCTAGATTCTTCGACTCCGTGGATCATTTTCCAATTCATCTTTTCTACGAGGCACGTGTTGGTGGGCCCGTCGATTATCGGTGGATGTACCCGTTTGAGCGACATTTGAACCACCTAAAGAGGAAGGTAAAAAATAAGGCTCGGGTCGAGGGTTCTATTTGTGAAGCCTATATTCTCAAGAAGATTACAAACTTTTGCTCGACGTATTTCAAACCTCATGTTGCTACGAATAAAATGAGGGCTCCGAAAAATGACGACGTATATCAAGAATCTAATGATGGAATACTGAAAGTATTCACTGCGTCCGGAAAGCTTTCGGGGAAAATGAAGAAGAGATATTTGAATGACGAAGAGCTATGGGCTGCTCAGTTGTATATATTACTCAATTGTGATGAGGATGAAGTGGAGAAGCTAGAGGGGTAAGTAATTAATGATGAGTTTACGTCATCTCAATGTAATAGTATAAGCTAATATTATTGTACTAATCGGCGGTTGCTTCGTTGTTTTTCAGCACATATAATGATGAGTTGAGGTCGGTTAGACCCTACCTAACAGACGAAGTATTAGAACAAAAAATAAGATGTCATTTTCCTTCTTGGTTGAGCGAATATGTAAGAAACTCGGTAATTACTGGCCTCTTCTAATGCAACTGCGCAATAAATAACTTACTCACTTCTTTGGTGTTCAGGTCGATCGTCTAATTTCACTAGAGATTAAATTAATTAGAACTCTTACCAAGGGACCAATTACTTTTGTTAAAATATGGCCAAGTTACTGTGTTAATGGCTTTAGGTTTAAGTCGACAAATGCTCCGATCAGAGACAGCTTCCTGGATCTTGATTCCACAAAAAATAGTTTTTTGTGTAACAAATCTTCGAACTACAAAGACGTCGATCCAGAAAATAATTTCTTTGGCATCTGCGAGAGATTGTGGAGTTGACATTTATTGGCAGAGAACCAGCAAAGATTGTGTTGTTCAAGTGTGAATGGTTCGATCCGATTGAAAATCAAGGTTAGAAAATTGACAAGCATGGTCTTGTGGATATAAACTACAATCGTAGATATTAAGGCTACGAACCATTTTTCCTATAAAGTCAGGCTCAGCTCGTGTACTTTACAGCTTATCCGAGACATGGAGCAACAAAGTCTGACTGATGGGTAGTATGCAAGACTAAAGCTAGAGATACTTTTGATATTGATGAAAAAGCTTATCAGGAGGACGAGCTACCTTTTGTAACCAATATCGTTGATGTGGACTCCATGGAAGTTACGCATTATACGACTAATGTAGAAGATATAAAATTATACGAAGAAGAAGGCGAAGCCGACGAAGGCGAAGATGAAAGTGAAGATGAGGAGGAGGAGGAAGAGGAAGAAGATGTCGAGGAAAATGAACAAGATGAATATTCTGAAGATGATTGAGAGAGATGTACTTTTATTTTCTTATTATGTAGAGTTGGTTATTATCTAGTTTTGGTTACTATCTGAACTTAGATGTTTCTTTTAGAATGTACTATCTGGACTTAGATGTTTCTTGTAGAATGTACTATCTGAACTTAGACGTTTCTTGTAGAATATACTATCTAGACTTAGATGTTTCTTGTAAAATGTACCATCATATTTCTAGTCTCTATTATTTGTTGTATCTCATCATATGTTGTTATCAGGTATGACATGTCGTCGCGGATCGTTCCACATGTCCCGACATGGGGCACGGGGTAATGGTACTGGCAGAGGACAGGGTACTCCATCGGTACCTCCTACTGGTACCGGCTCTGGATCTTCGTCGCTCAGTACTCCTATGTATCAGACAGTACCTCTGCCTTCCCCGATGCTACGTAGCATATCTCCTAGGACGAGTAGTTCCAGGCCTGAGACTGCTACGTCATCTAGCGTTCCTCCTGCTGATACGACGATGGAGACAAATGAGCAGATGGAGAAGGATGAGCCGCGGCCGACCAGTATCAGGAAGATGATGCATGCGCACCTCCGGAGGAGACGAGGACAGAGATCTGGGCTGACGGTACAAAGTAAGTATTTTGGTTTATCATTTTTTTTCCTGTGTTTATCATAAATTAACTTTTCTCATGAATATAATATATCTGTATAGATATCGTCTCCCGTCGGTACAGAGACGCCTAGGCCACTTCTTGAGGACTAATTATGGTGGTCCTTGGATAAACTACTCTGATGCTCCGTACGAGAGGAAGGCCTATTGGTTTGCGCACTTCAAGGTTAAAATATATTTTGCTTTTAACATGAATCATATAATTTTTGCATATTATATATAACTGATAAATATTTGGTTTGCACTCTTCTAGGATATGTTTTTCTATCCACCGCACCGGGCCGAGATAATCGAGGGGATGTTTCCTACTGTCGCTGCTAAGCTGATCCGCGACGCTATTAATGATCGGAAGACTCGTGATCGTGCCGAAAAGCCGATCCAAGATTGGATCACCCTGAGCAGTGGACTGTGATGAAGGCTCGATTCGACGAGCCAAGGTACAAAGAAAAGTCTGAGAAGGCCAAGGTGGCTAGGAAGCAGGGATCAAAGTGGTGCGGTGGGTCGATTCCGATAACAGAATATTTCTGTCGTTTGGTTTGTCTTTTTATTTCAAAAATATTATTTTAATGCAAGTCCAATAAATTAGTAAAAGATGATATATTTAATTACAGGTAAGGAGGGGTGATGACGCCAATATGGTGACTGTCTTTCTGGCCACACATTGGAAGGACGGGAAGCTTATTGACGAGAGGGCGGAGCAGGCCTATGTAAGTATTACAATTCTATTTATTAATTTTAATACTTCGTGTTAGTTTTGATATAACTTAGTAAATATGCATGTAAACAGATATTTATGTAGTTAGTAATAATAAGTACATTAGACATTAGTTATAGAGTATCCATGCTTTCTAGGCCGAGTTTCAACGGCTTAAGGAGCGGACGGCTAGTGCACCTGCTACGGGAGAGGCCGGTACTTCCTCGCAGGCCGCTCCAGCTCTGTCGGAGGACGAGTTGTAGGTGACCGCTGCTGGTGGTCTCCATAGGGGTACGAACTACGGTACGGGATCCTATGGCGTCCTAATTGCGACACAGTCCTCTAGGGCCTCCCATGCTAGTGTGTATGGCCCACAACCCTCCCAGGAGTCTGCCCGAGTCCAGCAGATGGTGGAGTCTGTCCGTAACGAACTGCTAAGACAGATCTAGGAGCAGCACCAGATGGACGATGCTACGCTCATAGCACGATTGGATACGCTCGACCGCAGCATTATAGAGCTCAGGGATGTGACTGATCTTAGAGTATCGACAGAGCACAGCATGACGGATCTACAGGCATCATAGCTGTCAATGGGCGAGAGGCTCACGTTGATGCATGATTCGATAGCTGATAGCAGTACGAGGTTGTTATCTACCATGGATTCCTACCACCAGCGACTAGCAGCGTTGAAGCGTTATTGTCCTCCGGGTGCGCCTTCATCATCGTCGACTCCGCCGGCGCCACTGCCTTTTTCATCGACACTGACTCCATCGACAACACTACCTTCTTCATCAGTGACGATTTCACGGGAGGAGTACGAGATGTTTCTATCCATGAGGCGCGGCGGTGCCCCTCCTCTTCCAGATCCCCAGTAGTCCTAGTTATGACTGTTTGTTTGTTCCTATCCATATGGATTTATTTGTTTGTTTGTGTTGATTCTTAGGTTGTGTGTAGACTTTTAGTATTGGTGGTCAGGATGTTTGGATATTTGTTGGTTGGTTTATAGACTTGGATATTTGTTGGATGGTTATTTGTTGTAGACTTGGGACGGCATATTATTATGTATTGATTTACAGACTTGGATATTCGTTTAGTTGGTTAGTTGGTTTATAGACTTGGATATTTGTTTGTTTGTGTTGATTTACATTGTGTTATATTGTTGTGATTTACCGGTGTTGAGTGTTCCACCGAAGGGGTCGGCGATCCCAGTGAGGGCATTTTATTATGTATTTATTGTTATTTATTAAACTGCAGGAGAAAAATGTGATTCTGAAATGACTTTTTATAATTTTTTTATTTTTTTGGAATATTTAGCGACGTTTACCGACGCTGAGTTACGTCGGTGATTGCCTACTCAGCGTCGGTAAACGTCGGTAACTTTTGCAGGAATACTGTCGTTTAGGGAATCGGTAAACGTCGATAAATATTCTAAATGCGTCGTGCAATTGACCGACGTTTGCCGACGTCGCTAAATGTCGCTCTATTACAGACGTCACGCCGGTAAACGTCGGTGAATTACCGACGTATACATGCTTCGGTAAACGTCGGAACGAGCGACGATTAGCGACGTTTTAGCAATCAGCGACTAGGGTTTCCGCGACCATAAGAAAATGTCGCTAAATACGTCGAAAAACATACTTAGCGACATTTTCTATCATTTTTGCGACATTTTTTGGCGTCGCTAAACTGTGATATTTTGGTAGTGACGTGTCCGTGTCCGTGCCCGCGTGCATTTCGAGTCCGAGGCATCCCCTCGGTGCTTCGTCGTAGCCTTCGGTAACCCCGCAACCTTCTGTTAAATTCACAGAACCATTTCTGTTCCAGATAGCTAGTTTAGTTAGTTTTCTATTTAGACTCGGTAATAATTGTTAGCATTTTAATTAGATTGATTAACGTCAATTGTTAGATTAATAGACTTAGAGCAATCGACTACGTTTAATTATGATAATGTCGTATTAAGTGATTTCAATTATTATGTCACTTTTGCCATAGTTTCGCATTTATTATTAAATGATAGATTTTAGTATCAAAATAATTAATTATATAGCAAAAACATATGTTAATATATGAAATGTTATTTACAGGCAAAAACTATATATGTTTATGTTTTTAGGTAAATATATTTAATTTCATATTATTAACCATTATTCTGTTAAATAAGTTTATGGAATGAAAACTAGAAATAATATCATATTTTTCTAATAAACCCGTAATTTTACTAAAATGAAGTTTTACGTAATTTATTATTAAAAATGATTATTCTTTACTAAAGAAATAGTGTTAGTAAGATATTTCGTTAATGTTTATTTAGAGAATTACTAAATTAGTTTTCAAGTAATTTCGAATTTTATGCGATATTTTCCTATTTAAAATAATTTTCGATAAAAACCTTTACTACTTTGATAATATTCCAAAAATATATTATTTTTTGCCCTATTTACGAAATACTAATAAAATAGTTTTACCAAAATATTACATATTAAATTATTTTTTCTCTAATAAAAACGACAAAAGTTTATAATTAACGTAGATTTACGTTAGTGGTTTTATTAGCCAAATCTTGGAATAAGTTCTAAGGACGGATTATTATTAATGTAGGTTCAGATCCCGGACACTAGTCGACACCTTTTTAACCGTTGCTTTCCACACCAAGGATACAACCAAGGCAAGTTTCATATCTTTCATGTCTGACATTTTATTTAATAATTAAATGTATTGCATCAGTAGAATCATGTAGTGTAGTGGCACTGATTCTCAGTGGATCCCTCTCGGACTTCACATCGATGGATGGATTGATTGATTGTCTCATTGTCTTATTGACTCATTGACTCGGAGATTGATTGGGGGAGTAGTATAACATCTGTGACCAAAGCCGTTGTTTACCGATTGCCTCTCTCGCGCTAACCCCTACCGCACATGGGGTTGAGTCGTACCGTATACTATTGTTTTGGCCAGAATGCTAGTATACATATTGCCTCTATCTAGCCGATCACAGATTCTATTATATACTCAAAAGCACTATTGTAGATTGCATCATTGTAGCTTCTGGAATATTGCCTGCTGTCTTTTAATTTTATTTAGCAAAAATATATATGCTTTTTAAACTGTCTTGCATTCATTTATTATTATCTTAGAATGTTAGATGTGAAAATATGTTCTTGTTCCCTCCTGACTGGAGACCAACATTTTTAGGTGACTGCGACGACGAGGATCTCACCTTTAGTTCTTTCTATGGACCTGGTCTGAGCCCTGACGAGGTAGCTGAACCTGATCAGGGAGCCCCAGAACATTAGCTGTACCATTGGTTTAGTTATTTCCTTTTTAGTTGTAGTAAAGACCAATGTAATAATTGAATATGACTTTTTTTGCTTGTATTTTCATTTAAGACATTTGGTGATGTTCCAGATTTAATAAAAAGTTATTATTTTCTCGTTTTAGATTTTTGTCAGCTTATGTTCACTGTTTGATACAGCTTACTGCCGCCGTCTCACAACGGTGCAGGCTGGACATGATCCGACTGGACCCATTATATTGAAATCGGATCGTGACACCGGCCGATGCAAAGTACAAGTGTCATGCCATGGTCATGTATCTGTCATGACAATTGAAGTTGTTTGTGTTGAGAAAAAGAAAGACATATTGCATAAACAAGTATTCTGATAACAACTCCCATCAGTTAATTGGGAGAGCTAGAAGGACCGAGACATTCCATCTGTTAATTATTTTTTGTGCTATTTGGTTGTCCCTAACTACTCTTGTAGAGTAGAGAGTAGTTGCACTAAAATTTATCAAACTATGTCGCTATGTAAACTAACACATCACACTTGAGTAGTAAGTACAAATAAGATAACGTCACACTAACATGTATTAGACATTAACTCTCGACATTTTTCAAATGCAGTGAGTTCGACCAAGCTCCTATTACTACCTCCCTTCCGTCTCTCTCTCTCACACATGAACTCAAATCTCATGATCTACATGATCACCACAATCCTCCCCACACTTGTTCTAAACCCAATGTTGTCGGTGTCAGCCGATGGGCCGTGTCCGTATCCGTGCTCCATTGCCAGTTATCCTCCTCCTCCTCCACCTTCATCCTCGGGAGGAAACTATTACTCTCCGCCATTCGAATATCAACCAAACTACCCGACTCCAGTCTTACCGGCGCCTCCACCGCCCAACACTATTGTTCCCTGGTACCCCTACTACTATCGGAGGTTTCCGACGACATCTACATCATCTGCCCCCAGCAGCAAGATCAATGTTTCTTTTACTATTGTTGTACTCTTTTGGGGGTTCCTGGGTGCTGTCATGATTTAAATTTCGATGTTTAATTATGTACTGTGATGTGCTGCTTATTGCTTTGTTGACAAGTAATGCTTTTCACTCTTTCGAATTCCCATAACAAAATGAATACAATTCCTTACAAGAAAATATGTAAATCTTATTTCCTTTTTAACTCTTTATAATCTAGAGGCCTCTAGCGAGACTTGGATGACCTTTTTTTTTTTTTTGGTATGAACTTAAACTGAATATCCAAATTACCTATTTATTAAATGGCCATTTAGGTTTTGTAACATGATATTTTTTTATGTTTGTAGCTACTTTGAATAGGAATTGACACCATTCTAGACTTCTATGGAATTTGTTTAATGATTGATGGTCGATATTTTTTTTATTCTGGTAAGAGATGGCTTGGAAGTAAGAATATGAGGACGACAGGACGAGTAATCCTTTTCTATTTCCCCATCATATTCATCAAGTTCTCTGTGTTGAAAATAAACTTGATTTTGTGGGTATGATTTTGAGCCCAACAAATCTAGTTGGTCCTATTAGTAGGAATTCTCAACTCTGTATTTAGACTCTGAAATTAAAATATAAAATAATAATCTAATCGAGACCGAGATTTAAACTTGGTTTAGTATCCTTAAGATAATTTTCATTCCGCAATGGTGCTTACGGTTTAATGCGATTAGTCTCCCAGGATACAACGGTTTTTCTCCTTCGGTAGTACACTTCACACCGTAGGAACTCGACGAAGCAACGTCGGTAGTCTTTCTCTCTCTCTCTCTTAGGCTTAATGCTAAATGGATGAATGAGTTGAGCGATTGAATTAATCAAACATGTATGCTTTTATAGATAATAAAGAGACAATGGTGATATAAAAAAAAAGAGACAATGGAAAGGACACCTTTTCAATAGATTCGTTGAATAGATTCAGACACTTTTCCAATAGATTCATTGAATAAATTCGTACACATTTCCAATCGATTCATTGAATAGATTCGTTAACATAGATTCGTTGTAAGAAAACAATTATTATTATTAATTAATATTTCAAGTATACACTCACTTTCCAACAGGTCCACTGCTATTGGATTTTGTTCATTATGCCCTTTTTACTTTTAAGTTTAGTCTATGTTTTAGGTAGAGAATGTTCATGAAAAATATCTATGTTCTAGAGAGATCCTAATATTAATTGTAAAAGAGTCTAGAGTGATTCTATACTATATTAAATAAGCGTGTAGACTCTTCCAAGAGTCTTGTAAAAGGGGTGCTTTTTCCACATTTTGTACACAATAAAAAATTAAAAGCTTATTGCTATTATAAAATTTCTTTTCTTCCAATCTTCTCTTCCACCAAAATCTTCTCTCTATAATTTTCTTCCACTCCAAATTTGTTCCTACTAGTTAGTTAGTTAGCCTACCACAATTCCAACAAAGTGGTATCAGAGCAAGGCGGTTCGAGGTCGAAGATGGAAAGCGAGATGACTCCCTTCCAAGTTTTTGTCCTCGACAAGAGCAACTATGCCAATTGAAGCATTAAGATGAAGACTTTGCTAGAGCATAAGATGCATGGAAGGTCGTTGAAAAAGGTTATGATAAGCCACAAGATGATGCTGCATTATCTCAAGCTCAAAAGGAGGAGTTGAAAGCTTCAAGAAAGAGGGACAAGTAAGCTCTCTTCATCATCTACCAATCGTGGATGATGATGCATTCGAGTTGATTTCAAGTGCAACAACCTCCAAAGAAGCATGGAAGAAACTTCAAATTTTTTACAAAGGAGAGAAGAAGGTGATGAAGGTACGCCTCCAAACTTTAAGAGATAAATTTGAAGTTTTACATATGAAAGAGTATGAAACTATCCTAGACTACTTTGTTAGAATTTTAGCCATTGTTAATGAATTGAAAAGAAATGGTGAAAGCATGACCAACACTCGAGTGATGGAGAAAATTCTTCGCTCTTTGCTTCCACAACTTGAGCATATCGTAGTAACTATTGAAGAAACTAAAGACTTGGAGACCATGGCTATTGAGCAACTTAAGGGCTCATTACAAGCCTATGAAGAAAGGAAAAAGAAAAAGAAAGAGACATTGGAGCAAGTACTTCAAACGAAGCTCAGCTTTAAGGAGAAAGAAGAAAGCTTTACCAATCAAAGAAGTCAAAGATCGTCATAGTTGAGGTTGTGGAAGAGAGAAAAGAACTCATTACAAGACATTCATCAATGAAGAAAGAGGCCAAAACCATCCTACAAGAGGACGTGGAAGAGAAAGCTTCACAAGAAGAGATGAAAGCCAAAGGTATGATAAATCTCAAGTTGAATGCTATAATTGTCATAAACTTGGACATTATGTATTGGAATGCAAAAACAAAACTAGACATATTGAGGAGAAATATCAATATGTTGAATAAAAAATGCAAGAGAACTATTGTTTGCACACAAAGAAGAAGAAGAAGAAGAAGAAGAAGAAGAAGAATAAGAAGAAGAAGAAGAAAATATAAACACATGGTATCTTCACATGAAGAAAAAGAAACCATATGTGTGGAAGCATAAACATCTTTATGGATCTTGTGTCACGACCCGCACCTACTGTGAGGATACGAGTACGTAACAGCGCCCAGCCTACGCCGCAGTGTCGGCGGTAGAACGCTGTTCTAAGTCTCTAACTAACCATCAACTCATGCAGTATATAGTGTACTCATCATGATCAACTCCGAACGGAGGACAAGTATAAGATATGGTGTAACTCAATCACAGTCTAAGCACGATAAGATAACACCGAAATATAACTAAGAAATTAAAGACAACAAAACTACTGATATAATAACAACAAACTCAAAAATCTCAAAAACATCTCAAGTCTCAAATCTCTATTTACAACTCCAGTTCTAAACATGAAACTAAAACAAGACAGACTAGCTAAACTCCCGATCACTCCTGGGTGTCGGGGCCATAGGTAGCTAAGCCATCTCCTGGTCTGTAACATGTAGGGCATGTGTCCTCAGGGCAAACATCTGTAAAATTTACAACAGGTCCAGTCAGGACAAGAACGAGCACATCTCATCTAGAAAACCCAAGTAAATGACAGAGAACTATAAAACAGTTATAGACAGTTGTATTGATAAAAATAGCAGTTTATATTCAGGTGATGGTAAGAAGACAGATAAAGTGCAAGGAAAGTAAATAACTAAACAAGAGGAGAATCATAGCAATGGAGACTGTAAAAATAGAATTAGCTGAACCAGGGTAATATGATATAAAGTCCAGACAACAATATAGACAAGTGTAACTCCAATGTAGTCCAGTACAAGATGAATCTCATACAAGATGAATCTAGTAAGGGACGATTCCAGTTATAGTGATCAATGATTCCAGGGTGAGTCCAACCTATACTCTAGCAGTGTGTTTTAAAATACCGAGATCGACATGTAAACGGCAATGGGTAATCCGGCACATCACACACCTGGCCGGGTGTGAGATGGCTATCATTCCAGTATGATTCCAGCAAAAGGGGTAATTCCAGAAATAGGGTATGTCTACATGTCTTACTCTAGTATTTCCCCTCCCAGCAAGTGAATCCAGAAATCCGACACAATGATTCAAGATGAGTCCAGCCAAAATATAATGATACCAGTAAATGATTCCAGTAAATGATTCCTGTAGGTGATTCCAGTAATAGAAGCCAGAAATAATGATACCAGAATAGAGGCCAGAAAATAAATGTGTATCGTATACATGAATCCAGAAATATCCACACGTGTTGTAACAGAGAATCGCATACAACTAACTAGAACTGAAGTACAGTAATTGACAAGTAAATAAGAGAACTATCAGAGAATGTACTCGCCTGCCACTCTGAGAAGAGTAGTGTAATATCAGATGCCTGCACCAGAGTCACAATGTCCTAAACAGAGTAATATGGGTCATGATATATAAAATACAAGAGAATTGAAAGCTATAATGCAAACTACATGATTTCTAAGCCAATCTAGGTCAAAGTCCAACTCTAGTCAACTCTGGGTCAACTGTCTAGGTCAATGTTGACTTTGGTCAACTCTAGTCAAGTCAAACAAGGTTAACTAGGCTCTTTCTAGGTCATATTAGATCTAAGTCAAACTTGGACTCTTGGGTCCACTATCTAGCTAGGGTTAACCATAGGTCAACACTACTAAAGCTAATCTCATAAGCTAACCATACGCTATTTCATACCCTAAGATATCACATATATATATACAACTATACTCTATAACTCATTAATGAATTTACACAGTCCTAGGTAACACCAATTACTTTATCTACATATATATATCAATATATGACTAAACGCACATAACCATAATACATACATAATACAACATGAGGACACATGAATGTGTGACTATCCATACACCCCATCCTACTACATTCCTTTACAAACACACATACACTAGACACTCTAGTCACACACTCACACACTCAAGCTCTAAACTCACACACACATAGGCTTATAGGTTCACACATATATATATTACAAACTCACACAAATACACACCTATGGGTCAACCATGGGCTGATTTTGGGAGTGAGCAAGGACTGGTTTTGTGGACTGAAATATGGACAGTGTATAGGATGTTAGTGGACTGGTCTTGGACATCAAAAGGGGACAGCCATATAGCCTGTTAAGGGGCAAATATTGGACTGTTATGTGGTCCTAAAATGGACAGCCATTAGGCTAACTAATGAGGCATAAAATGGGCATGTTAGGACAGGTTTGTGGGCTTTGTAGGGCTGTGTTTTGGGATGTGTATGGAACTGAATTCAGGGATGCAAATGGACAGGTAGAGGACAGCCATGGGACTGTCATATAGCTGGGTTTAGGGGCTGTTTATAGGCTGTGTTAAGGACAGGGTTTAGGAGCTAACATATGGCTGATTTGTGGGGCTAATAAGGTGGTCAAGGGGCTGTCATGGACAGCATATAGCTGCTATGTAGGTTAGATATAGGGGCTAATGTGTGACAGTCATAGGAATTCTCAGGTTTGTGTATAATGATACATAGCAATGAAGGAAACCACATGTGTGTGTATATGAATGAGAATTAGGGACTGCATAACAGTGATACAATCATGTATGTGTGTTTCAGTGCACAAACTCAGGATTTCCAGGTTATGTGGAAGGCGTGGGTGCACACTACATTCTCAGATTTTTCAATAACCAAACAAGTGTCATTACATACATAAAATCATCCCACAGTGTTCAATGTCATTACATACATGAAATCAAAAAACAACATCCTATATCTAATCTAAAATGGAAATACAACATCAGCTCACAGGGTGACAGTTCATGAATTATCAATTCCACACCAATTGAAATCCATTCCCCATCTCAAACACCAATCAATAAGTAATCTCAATAACCTAATATACAATATATATGAATTAGTATGTCAACTTAATCATGGAAAATAGATTGGAACTCGTTTATGTATCAGAAATTCGAAATAGTTTACCAAGGCATTGACAGTTCAATATCAGAAAAAGAACCATATCAATATGTTGCAATCAATCATAAAAGGGGAAATTAACAGTCAGTGAAAAAAAGGGAATTCAGTGAGTAATCTCAGGTTTTAAGAGTATTAAAAAAAACAGTTCAGTTTGACATTCAATAGAGTGAAATGTATCAGTCGAATTTAAACAGTCCACCCCAAAACTCAAATTCGAATCCTAATGTTGTTTAACATCAAACAAAAGGAATAAACCTAACAGTGAACTAATCCTGGACTATGGAAACACTACAAAACTGCTCAAAATAGAAATAAACCCAGAATTTGAAAACAGTGAGTAACGTATCAGAGAATGTGGGAGGAAATGCAAATCGAAGGCTAAAAACATGGTAATGTACTAAATTAAAGGTTGTTAATCGTGCCCCTAGGTATACTCGTGTCCCTCTTGTCCTTAAGTGTCCACCACGATGCGACACGATGAGTCTAAGTGTCTAAAAACCCAATCGGGCAACACAGACTGTAACAGTGTCGCGCACGTATTCACTTAGGTCTAGGACACGGCACACGTGTCCTCGTGTCTCGTGGTCACATGTCTAGGTTCGCCTAGGGTAGGGAAACGTGTCCCACAGCCTGTAATAGGTCCACGATGTGTCACGTCCAAGTTACGAGCTCGTGTCAGTCGAGTGTCTGTGCGTGTGTGCAATAGTGAGGAAAATAGTGCGGGTCGATTTACTTCGTGCACACAAAACGAGAACCTACGAAACTTTACAGGTGTCGTGTCAGTCATAGGGGAACATGTCCACAAAATTTGGTGTCAAATCATTGTGTGTCGTGTCCGCAATCAGGATCGAGCAGCAGGGCACAGCACGGGGCCAGTGCGCAGTGTCATGTGGTGATGCGTGTCCAATTTGGACACGAATCTCCCACAGAAATATGCTCAGTCATATACAAACATAATCTACACATGAAGAGCTACCCAAATATATAATTTGTTTCGAAAAATATTAACATCCAATCCATTGAGGCATTTCAACAAACGCCTACACTACACTACGACACGTGTCCGATACGGACACCAAACGGACACAAAATTCACCCAAATTTCAGGGACACCTAGGGGACTCCTAGATCTATCCCTACATGCAAAGAAAACCAAAATTTAAATCAATTTAAAGGGTTTTACCTATATGTGCAAAAAGCTTGGAAAAGCTTCAAATGCGGGATTCCTCCTCTTGATGGCAAAAGCTCCAAATTGACCCAAAGCTGGGATTAAACCCCAAAATCAGAAAATAGGAGAGTATTAGGTTCTAATGCAAGAAACTAGAATTAAAAAGGAATAAAAATGGATTTATGGGGATTTTTGGAAGGGGAACAAATACCTTTCTTTTCCAATGTTGCAATGAATAAAGAAAGGGGCAAGCCCTAGAGAATAAGTGTTTATATAGGGTGGGGATCCCTATGGCTGATCATTTAGGGTTTGATTAGGGTTAGGGCTTCTAGTTATGGGCCATGGTCCAAGTCATGATCAAATAAATCATTAAGCCATAAGTCATTTCATGGAACCATAAACCATGACTTAAATTCACTAAACCAAATTCCCTCATTCTAAAATTAGTTTCTAATGACTAAAAGTAGGTTAACCTAAGTTAGACTAGGGTCACCATGGCTAGGGTTAGATTCTAGGCTAGTTCACTAGGTCTCAACAAGTCAAGTCAACCTAGAATTCACCAATTCAATAAATCACAGACTGTAACAGTGTCGCGCACGTGTTCACTTAGGTCTAGGACACGGCACACGTGTTCTCGTGTCTCGTGGTTACGTGTCTAGGTTCTCCTAGGGTAGGGGAACGTGTCCCACAGCCTGCAATAGGTCCACGACGTGTCGTGTCCAAGTTACGAGCTCGTGTCAGTCGAGTGTCTGTGCGTGTGTGCAACAGTGAAGAAAATAGTGCGGGTCGATTTACTTCGTGCACACAAAACGAGAACCTACGAAGCTTTGCAGGTGTCGTATCAGTCACTAGGGGAACGTGTCCACAAAATTTGGTGTCAAACCATTATGTGTCGTGTCCGCAATCAGGGTCGAGCAGCAGGGCACAGCACGGGGCCAGTGCGCAGTGTCGTACGGTGATACGTGTCCAATTTGGACACGAATCTCCCATAAAAATGTGCTCAGTCATATACAAAAATAATCTACACATGAAGAGCTACCCAAATATATAATTTATTTCGAAAAATATTAACATCCAATCCATTGAGGCATTTCAACAAACACCTACACTACAATACGACACGTGTCCGATACGGACACCAAACGGACACGAAATTCACCCAAATTTCAGGGACACCTAGGGGACTCCTAGATCTACCCTACATACAAAAAAAAACCAAAATTTAAATCAATTTAAAGACTTTTACCTATATGTGCAAAAAGCTTGGAAAAGCTTCAAATGGGGATTCCTCCTCTTGATGGCAAAAGCTCCAAATTGACCCAAAGCTGGGATTAAATCCCAAAATCCGAAAATAGGAGAGTATTAGGTTCTAATGCAAGAAACTAGAATTAAAAAGGAATAAAAATGGATTTATGGAGATTTTTGGAAGGGGGATAAATACATTTCTTTTCCAATGTTGCAATAAATAAAGAAAGAGGCAAGCCCTAGAGAATAAGTGTTTATATAGGGTGGGGATCCCTATGGCTGGTCATTTAGGGTTTGGTTAGGGTTAGGGCTTCTAGTTATGGGCCATGGGCCAAGTCATGATCAAATAAATCATTAAGCCATAAATTATTTCATGAAACCATAAACCATGACTTAAATTCACTAAACCAAATCTTCTCATTCTAAAATTTGTTTCTAATGACTAAAAGTAGGTTAACCTAAGTTATACTAGGGTCACCATGGCTAGGGTTAGCTTCTAGGCTAGTTCACTAGGTCTCAACAAGTCAAGTCAACCTAGAATTCACCAATTCAACAAATCACCAAATAATTCAAATATATCAAAATGACCAAATATCCCTAGGCTAAAAATGATAATTAAACATCCTAATGACATGGTTAGGCTCTAGGTCATGCAGTCTCTCAGGTTTTACTAGCAGCACATCAAAATCACAAGTCATGACTTAAACCAGTTTTAAAATAGTTTAAAAATTAATAAAAATCACCAAAAATCATAATATGAATCAAATTTCAATAATTAATAATTATAATTACAAAATTCTAAAAATACTCTCATCTGGAAAACTGGGTGTTACATCTTGATGAGTTTTTTGATAATTATATCACTTTTGAAGATGATCTAGAAACGCCGGTGAAAGAAAAAAAGAGTGAATAAGAAATCATTCAAAAAATTGATACTAGTAGAGACATTGTGTCCAATGAAGAAATCTCACCACAACCGGATGTCCAAAAATCAAGTTATGACTTGGTTTCTCTCATGGAAGAAGAGGATAAAGTGCAAGCACGTGAAAAATTACAAGAGTCTATTACTCCGCTCGTGACATTAATACTATCTCGAGAAGATTCTCCACCTTTATCTTTGGATGAGAGAAGTGCTCCAAACTAGAAAATATTGAAATAGGAGATTGAGGTAATCAATAATCAAAATAATCTAACATTTTTTTTGTCTTTTTGCCGATTGTGAACGAATATGTTTTGAAGAAGCGATACAAAACAAGAAATAAAAAGATGCCATGGAAGAAAAAATCAAGGATATGATGAAGGACAACACTTGGGAGCTAGCACACTAAAGTGGACAACTAAAATTGGAATAAAAAGTATCTACAAGCCAAAGAACAATATTCAAGATGAAGTCAAGAGGTACAAGCATAGACTACTTGCAAAAGGCTACTATCAAAGATTGAGCATCGACTGTGATGAAAAACAAGCTCATCTACTCAAAGTTGTGCATCAGAAGAAAGGAAGTGTAAAAGAAGTATGTCAAAATGCAAAAGTAAGCTACCAATATCTTCAGCAAGGAAATCGAGGAAGAAGCACTATTCAAGGCAAGATGTTCTCTTGGAGTCACAAAATCAAGTTTAAGGGGGAGTGTTAAAAATAAACTTGACTTTGTGAGTATATTTTTGAGCCCAACAAATCTAGTTGGTCCACTACTATTGCGCTTTGTTCGTTAAGCCCTTTTTAGTTTTGAGTTTAGTCCACGTTCTAGGAAGTTCTACACCTAGAATATTCATGAAAAATATATATGTTCTAGAGAGATCCTAATATTAATTATAAAAGAGTCTAGAATGATTTCATACTATATTTACTAAGCGTGTTGACTCTTCCAAGATTCCTGTAAAAGGGGTGCTATCCCCTCATTTTGTATAGAACAAAAAAATTAAAAGCTTAGTTCTATTATAATATTTCTTTTCTTTCATTATTCTTTTCCATAAAAGTTTTCTCTCTATAATTTTCTCCCACACCAAATTCATTCATCCTAGCTAGTTGGCCTACCACAATTCCAATACTCTGGTTAGCATTAGGATTGGTAAGCTCGAACCACAAATAGGAACCTTTTAGCAGTTTGGTTTTGGATCTCCACTATCGTAACTCTTTTGATAACTTTTAGTTAATCCGGAAGTAGTTAATATAGGCTAATTATAAGGGCACTTCACTTCTTACTCAGGACTAGCCCAGGATTGGACTAGCTCAGCTTATAGTAGAAATTACTCAGAACAACTAATTTTTTACTTAGGGCTGACCTCCAACCCAACCCAATCCCCCTAGACCCATTTTTTTTTACCTTTATTTCAACATTTCACTCTCTCTCCCTCTCTCTCTTCCCCAAACCTCTCATACCTCCACTTCTTCTCCACCACCTTCATTTTCTCTATCTCCAGCAAAACTTAAGATTCCTTCTCAATCTTGTTCCCAATTTCAGAGATGGCACCCAAAGGCTCCTCACAAACAAGTTACAAACCCTAATGCTTATTGTATTCGGTTGATATTATTATTTTTGAAAAAAAATTTGGAAGAAATTATTCCTAATCCTAAGAATGTTCAAATATTTTTGGAAAAAAATTATTGTATGGAGAAGATGGTGTTTAGGACTGTCAAAAATTATTATATACATAACAAAATTTTCTCTAATTTTGGAATAAAATATTCCTAACGTAGCCCGTGGCATGAAAATTATTCAGGACTACCAAATTTTTTGGCAATTTTAGCAGCATATAGGACTGCCCAAACCAAAACTTTTGGCAGTCCTAAGCTGGACTTTCTGTAAAAATAAGTCCATTTTAGGACTGCCAAAATTTTTGGTAGTCCTAAACTGGATATGCTGCAGTTTAGGACTGTCAAAAAATTTGGTAGTCCTTCATGCTGTTAGGGTTGCTAAAAAATTTGACAGTCTTGATAGTATCTAGGATTGCCAAAAAAAGCTAGGGTTTCCAAATTGAAGAATCGAATATTCATTTTTTTCCTTGCAACATAGCTGGTAGCCTTTCTTTCTTCATCCAGAATCATCTTCTTTTTAACTTCTTTGTCCCATTGTTTGATTAAATCAAAATATGGAAAAACAAATCCCTAGCATTTTTTTCCTCGAGCGGTACTTTCGTGCGATGTCGTCTCAACTGTATATTGTTGTTATATGTTCTCCTCAACTGTGATACATTACATCATTTTTTTGTTTTAATAACCAATAAAATTTTATAATGTACTTTGCTTCTTTATATCAAGGTGAAGAACCCCACCTCTTCAATCCATCAAACTTAAAAAAGCGAGTTTCGCTGATATAAAATTGATAGTATCTAGGACTGCCAAAAAAATGACAGTCCTACCAATTGGAAGGACTGTCAAAAAATATGATAGTCGTAAAAATATATATTGCTTAATGTTTTATGCAGGACTATCAAAAATGTTAGGTCCATGACCTAAATATACAGCCATTACTGAAATTTGAGGTGAATTCACAGAACAATTCAAAAATAAATGACAATTTGGGGAAGAACAATGGGTTTTTATTGAACTTCTTGAAGAACAAGAAACATTTACAGGAGATAGAGTTAGACTAGAGAAACAAACTACAAAGGAAATGCACAAGGAAAAGCTAAGTAAAAACAACACATTCTTTACACTGATTCTCCTCTTGCTTCCCCTATTTATAATATGTTGGTTGGTAGTTATCCAACTAGGATGCTGACTGGATTACTTGCAGATGAGGTGTCAAAGCATGTTGATTGGTCCATTTGGCCTAGATGACCAGGCAGAGCATGTTGATTGGTTGAACTGTCATTCTTATGACATTTGAAGCATGCTCGATCTAGTGAGGATGCACACTTAGAATGGGTTCTTATCAATACCCACCCCTTAAATTGACCTTGTCCCAAGGTCAATGTAGGAGTAAATTGAATCCCTATATCCCATACCATAATATGGAAACTGGCACCATCATCTAATAATGAATCCTTCACCTTCTTGGCAACCCATACAAGAACATTTATCACTCCAACAAGTAGAAAATATGATAAGCAATCATCAGTACTATTTGCCATAAAATATCAAGAACAAAAATTACAGATGAATTGAACTTGATTGCAAACTCGCTTGTACAAAAGAAAGCCTAGGAAACAATTGTTTAGTTTTGATTCTGGGAGGTGACGATAGAGGCTCGGAAAAGTGTAGCAACTCTGCCTTACTCCTTGGATTATCTGACGCGATCCTTGCTTTTGAAGAAATTGGCCGTCGTAGGTTGCCAGCCTTTTGCATGGGTGTGGTACCCTGCTATTTATAGTGATAGATATCTTAAGCCGTATGGATGGCCACATGGCCACGTGGCTACAGCAGCACACAGAGACCCGCTCCTTGGCCACCAACTGGTGACTTGTTGAGATTTTGTTGCAGCAAATCTGGGTGGTTGAGACTTGGTCAGCCTGCCACCTGTCCTATCGCAGGATAGGATCAATCTGCTTGAGTCATTTTGAGCCGCATAAGTATTTCAGTTTTCGGCTATGCTGGACCGCATAAGACTCATGCGGCTTAAGTCATAATCTTTCTTAGTTCGCATGTAGCTTGTGGACTTTTTAGGCACATAGGTTCTATATTCTGGGCCGCATAAAGCTCATACGACTCAGATTGCAGTCACCCTTGGCCGCATGAAGCATATAAATTGAGCCGCATAAGGTTCATGCAGCTCGGATCGCGGTTCCTCTGGCCATATGGCCATGTCCAGGCACGTGGACCCTGTGTCACGTCTTATCTTCTTTTTGTCAGAGTGTCAGCTGTCAGTTTTGGCAGAGTTTGTCAGCTTCATCAGAAGGACTGATCAGCCTAGCCGCATAAGTATCTTCTTCATTCTGCGGCTCAAATCAGTCTCGTTGCTTTTGATATACAATCTGAGGTAGTGAATGTTTGCCATTAAAATCTTTTGATTGTAATTTCAATTAAAAACAGAATAGTATTATAATGTAGGACTTAGATGTAGTCCTAGGAGTATACTTTTGTTTATCTGGGTCCCTTATGCCGATGGAGCGAGTGGTAATGCGTTGACTCCGTTGACGATCTGACGACGGTTATCGGTTCTCTGAAGGTCTGAGTTGCTCTGGGTGCTAGAGCTTGCAGAGAGGAATGAGACGTTGAGTGTCTGTATCTGCCTCTCTGTGTGTGTGTTCGTAGGTTCATAGCTATGGAAGAAGGAAATAATTCCTCTATTTATAGTTTGTAGGCTGGCTGCTCATGTGCGCATATGTAGGATGTGCCTATTTGTGGAGATGCCATATATTGATTGTTGATGGAGGCGCGCAGGCGATGCGCTCTGATTGAGGAGTTGAACTCTTCCTATTGCCTTTGTGGGCTGTGGCCGAGCTGATACGTAGCAATAGAGAGGATCTTTCAGTTGCTGAGATCTTGGGTGATTAGCACCCTTTCATAGGCTGAATCGAGTCAAAGGACACGTGTCATAGGTCCATGGCTCAAAGATCTCGGATTTGGTGGAGAGTGATCTGATAAGATGTGCCTGGGATTGGGCGCATGAGGAGACTTTGGCTTGTAACCTTTAGGAGTTATGAACCAGTCTGGGCGTACGGCTTTTGAGGCGCATGCGAGGCTTCAGTAGTGACTTTGACTTCCATCTTTAGGGATCAGAGAAAAGTCTGAGGCGTATGGCTTTTGAGGCACATGCAGAGATTTGGGCGCATGGCTGCGGAGGTGCATGCAAAATGGTTGGGCGGCCATATGGTTTGTAACCGCCGAAGGAAAGTAATGATGATGCTGACGTCGACGATGCTTCGTCTTCTGAAAAAGCTGTTAACTGTTCAGTCCTCGAGGACTGGCTACTATCGTGTCAGACTTTAACATTTAATGTTCTTTGACGGGTAATGGGTTGGTGAGTGGGCGCATTGATCTGCGTTCCACTAGGCACATGGGGACGCATAGGCGCATCCTTATAAGGCGCTTGGTGCTGATGGGCGCGTCAGTATGATGCACGGTCTGACCGGTGCATCTGTTTGCATGACACGTCTTTATTGGCCCAACTGTTACGTTCTTCGAGTGCTTTAAATAGCCATTTTTGACTTGGCCGAATTTGAAGCGTCAGTTTCATCACCATTAATACAAATTCATTGCACGAGATTCGAAGAACCCGCCACTTGGCGCATGGGTTTGATTTGCCCGACCTATAAATAGTGGCAAGGAGAGAGTTTGTTTCTCGTTCTCTCACATCCTTCCGAAATAAACATGTTTGCTCGAGCACATTTTGTTGACGAGATGCTCCCGAGGGTGAAGATGCGACGCATTATCTTCATTGATGCACTTGAAGGTGACTGTTACATCCAAAAGTCGGAGTCGAGGGCTTCTGAGGCAGGCGAAAGGTACCTGTTGCATCCAAAGATCAGGATGCTTGAGCCTCCTCTCCGTTATGCTGGAAGAGCCGCAGATCAAAACTGCGGTGCCCCGGCTTTGGAGGCTCTTTCCTCTGTCAGAGTGGGTGTTGCCCATTCTGGTTGTGTTGAAAGCCTCCTTTTGCCGCGGGTCAATTGTGGTGCTCTCCTCTTCCTTTGGGCTTTGGAGAGCTCTTCCTCTAGCTAGGGGGTTGATTGCCCAGCCTCGTTCTGCTCAATAAATACTTTATTAGTCGAAGTATTTGATCGAGTCGAGGTAAGGTACATATGCTGAGACTTCATGATACGTCTGACTGAGATGCTGAAGGGCGACACATAACTGAGCTGCTGAAGGGATGTACATGACTGAGTTGCTGAAGGGATGCGCCTGGCTGAGACGCTGAAGTGATGCGCCAAACTGAGACGTCGAAGGGATGCGCCTGACTGAGAGCGCATGACGGTTGCTGTGCCTGGCTGTAGACTTAGGGTCTTTTCTTTTTGTAGAAGTTCTCCTTTGTACAGCCTCTTTTTAGACATGTAATAGACTTTTATATGAAATTAAAAATCTTCTTTTAATGTCTACGCTTTTGTTGTTTGCTGTGCCAAGTACTACATCTGAGCTTCCTGGCGCATGTAATGTTTAGGCGCATAGGATTTCTGTTCCTGAAATTCCATACTTCTATAAGACCCCCTTCAAAGTTTTTAAAACTTTTTGTCATGTTTTGGAATACTTTGAATAAGAAGCATGGTGGTGTCTTCAACGGGGCGCATGACTGTTCGAGCCATGAATACTCTGCGCATCAGTGATGCGGCGCATGCTCCTCTCAGTTAATGCAAATGATAATGCTTTGGAGTAACCAAAAGGATTAATGATGATCTTTTTAGATTTATTTGCAGTTATCACTTCACAGAACCCGAGGCGGCGGCTGATGTCACTCTTCATCGATTCACGCGTATGCATAAGCCTATAAATAGGCGTCTGATGGAGAGAGAGAGGGTTCTTCTCCACTTTGCTTTCTTCTTCTCTAGATTTCTTCTTTCGAAAAACCCTAATCTTTTTCTTTCACGAGATGGCCCCCAAGACTCCTCGCGGTGGTGCTGGTCGAGGACGAGGCAAAGGAAAAGAGCCTGTGGAGGCTGCTGTGGATGATGTCCCCCGGACGCCCATCGACGTTCAGCCGGCAGTGACTGGTGGGTTTCATCATTCTTTACCATATTTTTCTATACTCGAATAGGCCATTTTTCACATACGCCGACGTGTATGGACCTTGAGTCCTGATGATGTGCTGAAGCTTTTCCTGCTGATGCGCATGGGTTTAGACCCTGATGATGCACCGAAGCTTTACTGCCGACGCACATGGGTTTAGACCTTGATGATGCGCCAAAGCTGCACTGTCGACGAGCATGGGTTTAGACCCTGATGATGCACCGAAGCTTCACCGCCGACGCACATGGGTTTAGACCCTGATGATGCGCCGAAGCTTCACTGCCGACGCACATGGGTTTAGACCCTGATGATGCGCCGAAGCTTCTTTTCAGATGCGCTTGAGCCTTGTTTCTGGGTATGCATTTTTGATGAGAACGTGGCTCAGATTCTTTTGCTGTTTCTAACATATCTGAATCTTTACCTTCTTTTGCTGACCACCAGTGTCGATGACCGTCCCGCTCTTGAATGAAGTGCTTCTGGACGCTGCCCTCTGTCAGATGGGAGTAGATTATAACGAGGAGGTGATAAACCCTGCCCAAGCTGCCATTATGCTGGATCAGCCTCCTGAGAGAATGACCCAAATCCGGGAACAACAGCATGGGTTCCTCCAACGGATGATGGAGCACGGCATTTTGAAATATGCCGTTTCTGATAGTATGACTTTCTTCAAGCCAGAGTTCCTGTTTGGGGACCGCCTTACTTCTAATAAAGTAAAGGTGTTAAGGATCAAGGAAGATTGGTTCTTTATAGCAAGAGGGGTGCACATGCCTGTTAAGCAACTTGTGTGTCAATGGCCTTTGACGGCTTTCTGTTGCCTTGCTTCCAAGAGGAGGATGTCTTGGGAGCTAACCCCATCTCAGGGGGAGCGGTGGCAGGCACCATCAAGATCGATGCTACCTCCAATCAGAGGGATACTTTGGCCGCCGCGTAGGCTGGACCTTCTTTCACCTGGCGGACTCTGCGTCCTGGGAGCATTTACAGTGATGTCCCTAACAATACATTTGCTTTTGGCGCTTCGACTTTTGCAAATCGTATGCTGTTGTTGAAGCAGTCATACCCGAAAGGTGAATTTCGGGTAGAGGGTTGGTGTCACTATGTTTCCAAGTGGGACAAGCTGATACTCTGGGTTCTGACGTAGTTTCGAACCGAACTCCGAGAGATTGGGCTGACTGCCGTAATCCGTGCTACCCAGGCAGGCGTCGACATCAACAGGCATATATTCCTCGCTCTCCTGGAGATGTTTAACACCCAGACCGGGACGTTCTTCACTCCGGTGGGGGAGCTAGGACTCGCACTTCATGAAATGTACGAGGTGTCAAGGCTCCCTTGGGGATCAGAACCTTATAAGGAATACTTTCCGACCAGCGAGGAGTTCCACGTCCTGGGGGACAAAACGGAGGAGATGATGACCGTCTTCAAGGAAGTGGCGAGTCATCATTATTATATGCAAAAGAGGGACAAGGGCGGGTTACAGCCTCATGTGACTGCTTGGAGAGATTATGTCTTTAAGCAAGACAAGGAGAATCCCTCTCAGTTTACAACTCCGCCAGGGCTTTCCAGTTCCGCGGTGCTCTCTGAAATGAGCAGGCTAAGTGAGAAGAGTCTCCGAGAAAATGAGTACCGACAGTCGGACGAACGCTCCTATAGCTGTTTCTGGCACCTTACTCATCGGATGTCGTCCAAAGCAGTGTTGGCTACGTATCTGATGATTTGGCTCCGGGATTATGTCTTCTCGGGCGGGTCAGGCTATGTGGAGAGGGTGACCCGAAACCTAATCCTGCCAGCTGTGAAGTTGGTTTTTGGCCGTCGCCTGGCTTTACTCCTCGTAATGGTGTGTAACCTGCTGCGAGGTTTACGAGAATTTACGAGAAATATGGTTCATGAATGAGGTAGGAATGACAACTTTCCCCATGCCGAACTGCCGTTTCATTACTTGATAGGGTGGTTAATTTTGCACCATCCCAACGTGATGAGCCCGGGCTCGGAAGAAGACCACAGGGCCGGAGACGCATTCCTCCGCCGTTTCAATCAGAGAAGCTGGTTGCATACTGGTGTTCGTGTTGCAGGAAAGTTTTATCCCACCTTCAGGGGTGGGAGATCACCAAAGTTGGTCCCGTCTTTTTGGGTTTTGAGGCCAACGAAGACTTAACGGATTCGGATGAAGATGCCACCACTGTGCCTCCATGGGGATTCCGCTGGTTGCAAAGAATCCGGCCGTCCCATCTGGTGTATCGGAATAGAAACCAGTGTTAACTGGAACCATATTTGCCTAGCCATTTTGCACGATAATTCAGCTATGCTCAGCTGATGTTGGAGAACCCCAGTATTAACCTGGGGTATACTGGAAGTTTGCTGGACGGTGCACGAGCTTGGCATTACTACAATACCGGATGTACCGTAGCTCGCCTTACGCTGCCTGTTCAGAATCCGCGGCCGTCGATTCTTTTCTCGGCCGCCAAATTTTACTGTGTCATGAACGCCGTGCCCCCGGATATGATCGGGAGACCAGTTTCATTGTCGATAGTTTGAGGCAACTGGGAACCTGTTGGCGAAGGCTCAGCCATACCGCCCGCCAGAGACGGGTTATCGAGGTACCTCTATCGTATCCGCAGGGGGTCAGGTAGAGCCATCGACCGATCAGCCGAAGAGACGTGCTGATACAGAGGCTGGCTCTTCTGCACCGAAGAGACAGAAGAAGGCATTGTCACCGGCAGTGTCAACAGACTCAGCTCCTGTGGAGGTAAGGATGTCCCACATAGTCTGGTTAGTTCCACCATTTTTTTCACATAAGCTTTCTTTTTGTAGGAGCTGCTGAAAAGGAGACCCCGAACTCCAAAATCGGGTGCCAGCAGACCAAAGGAGGTGGCAGGCTCATCTGAAGACCGTATTCCTCCGATCGTGATGTCTTTTGTGGAGGAGATTTCGGACTATGTCGTTCCTGCGGAGATTTTAGTATCTCCAGATTATGTTGGAAGGGAAGCTGAGGTTGAAGCAGTTCCCAAGAGGGTGCAAGCTGCCGTGGAGACCTTTGGCATTGAGGACCCAGCAGATAAGGGGCTTTCAGATGAGAAAGTGGAGTGGAGTTCATCGTCTTCAGATGACGTTGCTCCAGAGATGATTGAGCCTGTTGTAGGAGCAACAGACATGATTGAAAAAGAGGAGAGGGCTGATTCCCCTCCTTGTCATGATGAGGGGAGGTCGGCTGTATCGTTGTCAAGCCCTACCCCAGACTCAGCAGTAGAGGCTGAGGTGGCTACCGACGAGTAGGCAGCGATAGATTCTATCCACGCGAAGGGATCCGATGAGGAAGGTGAGACTCGTCCGCCGAGCCTGACTCCAGGGGAGCCGAGTCAGGAAACAAGTACTGATCTCACTGCTTTACCAGAGGAGGAAGGTCCCGTACGGCCTGCTGATAGTGTGTTGGAGATGGAGGAGATAGCCCCTGACATCAGAGGTCCCTCCGAGCTTAGGAAGGGTAAGGGTTTACTGGAACCCCCTGTTGCTCCTTCTACTTGGGGTACAATAATGATGCCCCTCTCAGCTCCTTCTGCTCTCTTGGCTCCTCGGGCCAGTGGCGAAGTTCAAGCCCCTGTTGAGGGAGAGTCCGTTGATGTCGAGGTTTAAGCCTCACAGATTGAAGCCGGCGGGTCTTCTTTCGATCCGCCGTCTAGAGCAGCTCCTCCAACTCCTGCTATGACACCACAAGTACTGGCAGATGCGGATGAATACGTGAAGTTTATCATTGAGGCGGTGTACAAGATGCTGCAGAGGGGCATATCGGCAGTGATGAATGCCAATGGGAGTTTCCTGACGGCAAAAACCATGGCGCTCCCTCATATCGGTCTGATACGTTCCCACCAGGGCCATGATCATATGGCCAAGATTCTGGAAGCATCGGTGGCCGAGCTCGACCAGCTGCTTTTCGAGTTTCAGTGTATCCAACGAAATGATCTTTTTGCCCTGATAGAAGCAGAAAAGGTGAAGTTGATCGCTGAAACTGAGTCATCTTATCAGGCCACCGTGGTTGTCTGGGAACGAGAGGTGCACGAAATTGAGGCTGCGGTGGAGAGGCTATCTCAGTCCATGCAGGAGAAGGTGGAGTTGCGAGTTGCGTTGGATGCTAGTATAACGGAGGTTAATGCCAAGATTCGTCTCCTTGAAGACCAGCAGGCCCAACTTTTATTAGATGCTGAGCGAGTCCAAGCTGAACATGTAGCATCTAAGGAGGAGGAAGCGACTTTCACCCGCCAGGCTCTTTTTTGGGCCCAGCAGCGACAATAGTTGGACGAGAAGCACGAGGATGACACTTCTTCTAAGGCTATAGAAATGATGCGTCAAGAAGCCAAGCGCCGAGTCCTGGCGACCGCAGAGACTCGGTCGGCAGCCTTGAAGCGTCAGATCGAAGAGCTTTCAGCCAATCCTGGTCATGCTTAAGGATTGTAGTCTCTCTTCTTTTTTGTTATTTTGTGTAATTTACAACTCCTGCTGGGGATGTAATTCTTTACTTTTAAATAAAGAATGAAGAGTTTTGTAGTGTGTTCATTCTTGCTGTCATGAACTTGATGATTTGTGTGGACCTATTATCTTTTGCGCACCTTAGTTTTTTAGGTACAGATAATAAGTTTGAGAGAACCGACATGTTTGCTCAGATGTAATGTGGACGTAGCAAATATGGGGTTCAAATGATAGAATCTTCCTACTCAGAGGTGTTTGTGGACGTGGTAGGAATGACTCTGGGGGGATACGTGGAACTACTCAGAGGTAATGTGGACATGGAAGTTCTGCGATCAATGTACGGCAACGTAGGGGTTGTCTGTACGGGATGTTTACTTAGAGGTAATGTGGACGTGGTAAACATGATGGGTAGCATAGTCTTACGGAGCGTAGGATTCTACTTTGTAGGGTATAGAGGAGCAACTCAGAGGTAATGTGGACGTGGTTGTCCTTCTACTGAGGATATAACGCCATGGAACAGCTAGGTTCCGGAAGCGTAAGATTTTATGGATGGGAGGTGTATGTGTGCCCTGAAGATTGGGTCCACAGACTCCCTTGTTGGGTAGAGATAAAAGTACATGTCTAAAGGATGTCAAGAGTAGTGCTTCTTTAGGAACTTGCCGTTGATGGGTATCATGAACAAGTCCCTATTGGGTTTGGCGAGGCGGTAAGCACCGTTTGAGTATACCGTCTCTATGATGGAAGGCCCTCCCACTTGGGCTCAAACTTTCCTGGTGTCTTGTGAGTCAACACCATCGGCCTCCTGATTGCTAGAACCAGTTCGCCTACTTGAAAAGTCCTCTGCTTGACCTTCTTGTTAAAAGCCTGTGATATATGGGCTTGATAGAGTTCGATGCACTGTTGAGCTAGGAGATATTTTTCGTCAAGTGCCTCCAATTCTAGCAGATGGCGACGTTGATTGTCTTCTTCTGTGAGTCAATTTTTGATGGCTATACGAAGTGAGGGTATCTGGATCTCGAGAGGCAGTACCGCTTCGCTTTCGTAGACCAAGGAGAATGGTGTATTGCCCGTCGGGGTCCGTACCGTTGTGCGGTCGGCCCAAAGGCATTCGTCGAGCCTTTCGTCCCAGTCGTGCTTGTTGGATGACACGACCTTTTTGAGTAGCCTGACGATAGTTTTGTTAAACGCCTCGACCAATCCGTTTGCTGCCGGATTGTAGGCGGTCGATGCCACGTTCTGAATACGATTCTTGTCATAGAATCTGCTAAAAACATGGCTGATAAATTGTGGACCGTTATCGTAGATAATCCTCCAAGGTACCCCAAAATGGTAGATGACATGGTACTTGATGAAGCTGACCACCCTAGAGCTCTTCACTTCTGTTAGTGGAACTGCTTCTGCCCATTTGGAGAAGTAGTCGATGATGGCTAGGATGAAACGGTGTCCCCTCGATGAAGGAGGGGTGATCGGTCCTACAATGTTCATGCCCCAAGCTTCGAAGGGCCAAGAGGCGACCGTAGGATGTAGTGGTTTCGACGGTGTATGGATGAAGTCGGCATGAAGCTGGCAAGCATGGCACTTCTTAGCATAGTCGACAGCGTCGGCTGCCATGGTTGGCCAGTAGTAACCTATGCGTCGTAGTCGATCCTGCAACTTAGGCCCAGGTTGATGAGCCCCACAAGTTCTATCGTGCGCTTCTCGAAGGGCTTCGACTGCTTCCTTGTTGGATAAAAATCGAAGTAGAAGTCCATCGTGGGAGCGTCGATACAGCATTTTAGTAGCTGTATCGTAATAGAATCGAAGGAAACGCCTCCTGACTGAGACGGCTTCTTTCGGGTCCTCTGGGAGAATTCTATAGACAGCAAAGTCGATGAACGGGAACCTCCAGTCTCGGACATTAATACCAGCACTTGTTGACATGACATGGGCTATTTGTGAGCATAGGTTATTTTTAGGACAGACCAAGTCTCGACCAACTACCGTGACGTAGTGTTGAGTCCCGAGGGGTGCTGCCAATGAGGCTGCGATGCCAGCTAGAGCGTCAGCCTCCAGGTTTTGTAACCGAGGTACGTGTTCTATGAAGAACTTGGTGAAGGTTAAAATAATGTTCAATACAACTTTATGGTAAGGAACCAGATCTTCATGGCAAACTTTGTTTGCCCTCTGATCTGGTTAACGACGAGTTTTGAGTCGCTGTAGGCTTCCAGATGATCCACTCCCAGCTGTTGCGCCAGCTGGAGTCCCATGATGATAGCGTTATACTCGACAACATTGTTGGAGCACGGCTTCGAAAGGGAGTAAGCACGCTGGATGACCAGCTGTTCGGAGGAGACTAAGACTACCCCCACTCCGGCGATGATTTGGCCTTTGGGGCCCGTTCTTGAAGCGTCATTGAAAAACATCCACCAGATGTAGCTTTCTTCGGTGACATTTGATTCTTGGACCTCATCCAGGATGTCTTTATAGAGTCTGGAGGACTCTGGGATGGGGTGTACAGCTAAAAAGTCGGTAAGAGCTTGACCCTTGGCAGCTTTTTGTGGAACAAACACCATATTGTATGGCGTCAACAGGATCGCCCATGTAGCTAGTCGGGAATTCAATGTTGCTGGCTTCGTCATGAGAACCCTGAGCGGGTTTACTCGGGAGATGACATGAATTGTCTGGCCCGAGACATAATGGCGAGTCTTCTGGATGGCGAATACCAACGCCAGACACTCCTTTTCAACGGGGTTGTACCGGTGTTCGTCCTCGATCAGTGTCCTACCGAGGTAGTAGATAGCTTGCTCATAGCCCGCATCGCTGTTCTGAGCCAGCAGAGCGCTGAGGGAATGATCCATGGCACGGACGTAGAGGACAAATGGTTTGCCTGAGACGGGTGCCACCAGGACTGGCGGGCTCGTCAGGTAAGCTTTGATGTCATCGAAAGCTTTCTAGCATTCCTCTGTCCAGACGTAAGTGACTCCCTTCTTCATGAGCTGAGTGAAGGGTTGGCATTTTTCAGAAATGTTTGCTATAAACCTTCGAATGTAGGCCAGACGCCCCTGCAGGCCTCGAAGTTCTCGGAGGTTCTTCGGAGGGTCCATGTCAAGGATAGCCTTGGTCTTCTCGGGATCAACATGAATGCCTTTCGCCGTAATAATGAAGTCCAAGAACTTTTCGCTAGAAAGCCCAAGAAAGGATTTAGCGGGGTTCATCTTGAGTTGATGTGCTCGCATGAGATCGAAGACAGTCTTCAGGTCTTGTAGGTGATCTCCTTTGAGACGGCTCTTGACTGCGATGTCATCAACATAGCACTCTACTGTCTTGCGAAGATGTTGACGGAAGATGGTACTCATAGCTCGTTGGTATGTAGCACCAGCGTTCTTCAAGCCAAAGGACATCACTGTGTAGTAGAAAACACCCTTCGGAGTCCTGAATGACGTGTGTTTTACGTCATCGGGGAACATCTTGATCTGATTGTAGCCCAAATACCCGTCCATGAAAGACATGCGTTCGAAGCCACATGTATTGTCGATCATCACGTCAGTAATTGGAAGCAGGAATTCGTCCTTCGGACAAGCGGTGTTGAGGTCCCTGAAGTCGATACAGACTCGTATCTTCCCGTTCTTCTTGGTGACAGGGACGACGTTGGCCACCCAATCCGGGTGTTATTCTTCACGGATAAACCCGCTGGTCAGGAGTTTATCTATCTCTTGATCGATAGCGTTCATAATATCAGGACAAAAACTTCGCTGTTGCTGCTTTATAGGCTTGGCATCAGGTAAGATGTTGAGCCTATGCATCACGATCTGGGTATCAAGTCCCGGCATATCTTCATAGCTCCAGGCGAAGATGTCGATATATTCTTTAGCCAATTGGACCAAAGATTCTCGGTCTGGTCCCTTTAGACTCTTGTTGATGAAGATGTGTTTGGAAGAAGATCCATCCCCAAGGTCGATCTGCTCGACTTCATCTTCGGTAGAGGTTTCGCGTAATTCAAAATGAGACTCCCACTGTCCTCCTAGGCGTTGAGCCCAGGGTTCTTCCTCGAAGAATTCTGGCGTTTGGTCTTCGCCTTCATCATCTTGAGATTGTGCAGATGCCATGTTGGCTAATAGCACCTTCTTAAAAACTGAGCCGATACTGGTATCGAAATCCCAAGTTGATGCTTCGGACGAATAAAAATGTTCTTCTTCTTCTGCCTCCGAACTTTCTAGAGTTGTCGGCGGTGTGACGTAGCCTACCCCCCGTCGAGTTCGATGATAGTAGCCTTACGGCTTTCCTTTAGGTGTTAGGAGCCGGAGAGGAAGACATCGACCCTTGCCGTAATTCAGGCCTTTGTTGCTTTTTAGGTCGTATCCCATCTTTGGATGAGGTACTTTGCCTTGTCCGTGTACCGATAGACTTGTATTCTGCGGGTATCTGGTTATTGCTCGAGTGGCGGGAGGTCTTGATGATGCTCGACTTTGCCGAAGATGATGGATTCTACGTCTCGATTCTGCGGTAGGATTACGAAACAGACCCCTTGGGACGGGACTACTTGATTTACATGATTGACGGTCGTTATTTGTGTTTGCAACGACCGTAGAGCGTTATCTAATATATACATGGCATTCCAATGTGGAAGACTAGAATAATTAAAAGATACTCTATTATTGATGAAACATGAGATTTTATCCTGCAGGATTACATTGTCCAAAGAGGGTGCATCTACATCAGCAGAAATATATTCCCCTAGATCTTCATCTGTGAGTACTGGGGTTGGATCGGGAGAGTCCACCGCAGCTTTGACCTTGGGGTCTGAGAGGGCTATGTGGGCCTTCTCCGGCAGCTTGGATGAGACGGATGATTACGGAGGCTTGTCTTTAAGACGCACCTTCAGAGGAGCCTCAACTGCGCCTTCAGTGATTGGTGCCTTCCCCTGTAGTTTTGCCATAAGGGGAGCCGATGTTTGAGGCGGCTTTCCCTTTAGCCGTATCTTCAAGGGAGCTTCAGTGGGTGTTCTACCTAGAGCAGTTGGTGCTTTTCCAGGTAGCTTGATTGTCATGGGAGGCAGCATCTGAGGCGGTTTCCCTTTGAGTCAAATTTTTAAAGGAGCGTCGAAAATCATCTCTGGCTCAATGTCTGGCTCTGCTGCCGCTTCTGCTTCATCATCAGCATCATTGGCTTCATATTCGTCAGGCGACTTGTACAGGATAGAATTAGTGAAGTAGGTTTCGACCCCCTTGAAAGGGTCAATGTCCGCGAACTCCGTCTGGATGATGTTGTTGGTGGGCACGTACTGCATACATTGGTGGAGTATGGATGGTACCACCATGTACTCATACAGCCACGAGGACCTAGTAGGAGGTTGTAGTTGACGTCGGCATCCATGACATAGCAAGTCACCTCGGTTCTGAGGTTACCGATATGACACTTCAGCTGTATTTTGCCAAGCGGCTCGCTTTTGCTAGCATTGAAGCCGCTGATAGTGGTGTTGGAAGGCGCCAGACGGTACATTGGGATCCCCAATATTGAGAGTAGCGTCTTCGGGATGATGCTGAGGGAAGACCCTGGATCGATCTGAATCTGTTTCACCTTAACGAAATCGACATACCCTGTATAATACAGTAGTCTGTTGTGTTGGTTGTGTTTAAGCAGCATGTCTTGTTGGGTGAAGGTTATGTTAGGGATAACCTCATCTGTACAATAGCAATGAGCACATGTGGTCGGGGTATCCTCAGGCTGTTTGACCTGACTGATGAAGGATTCAGCATCCTTCAAGGCTTCACAGAGAGCTTCACGAGTGTCCTTGGAAAGACGAAGAAGCTCAAACAGAGATAACGGGCAGGAGTACTGGCAAGTTGTGCCAGTATGTCAAAGTTGTGGGGCTTGGCTAGTCCCGAAGCGTTCTTCTTTCGCAAAGGCTTGTCGAAACGGGCCTCTACATGCTTCTATTTATTGGCTGCTGGAGGCCTGGATGGGCCCTCTTCCTGGACAGCAGGGACGATGCAAGGAGGCACCACCTCAACGGCAGCTTCGTCAGGTTGGGTGTTCTGATGTGAACACATCTGTACAGGAAGTACCTCTTTTGCAGAGAAAGAGACCATATGGCAAGACTAGATCTTCCTGCCTTTGGTTTTGGAGGCAGAGCGTACCTCCGGTTGAGTAACTTCGGAGACGAGGTCTGGTGAACCCATAAGACCTCTTCTCGGGATGTGGTGAGTGGGATGAGTCCACTCACGTTGTCATGACTAGGTGGTAGGTTAACCACCTCCATTGTCGCCTTTAGGATGGGGACGACGCCATCTTGTGTTGTGGTTGGCGGCAAGGTGCCAAATTTGAGTGACACCAGGTTGGCCGAGACCGTTTTCCTCCTCGTAGTCGACGGAGATAACATCCACATTGATCATGCACTGGATGTAGTTTTTGAGGACGTAACAGTCCTTAGTTGGATGTCCGATAAACCGATGGTAGTGACAGTACCTCGGATTGTCCACTTTCCCAACTTCATCGGGACGGTTCGGGTCCGGCAACTTGATCTTGTCACCCTGCTTCAATATCTCAAAGAGTTGCAGGGTGTCTTCATCATTGAAAGAATAAACCTCCTTTGGCCTTGGTGCAAGTGGAGGCTTCTAAGTGGGTGCTGATGCACCTTTGGAGGCATTGACAGTCAATGCATGTTTCCCCTTCGTCTCTCGTCCAGGGTTGTTGGCTGCAGGCCATTTTCTCTCCTCAAAGGCAGGGAAACTGACTCCCAGAAGACGAGCATTGGATGCCTTCTTTTCAGCTGCTTCGGCCTCGATGATTAAGGAACTCCAGTCAGGAGGAGGAGTGGAGTTGAGCCAAAGTTTGATCGCAGGCAGCATGTTCATGTTGCAGGAGGAGAGGAGTGCATATTCTGGCATGCCCGGGGGCAGTCTGAAGCATGCTTATCGGAAACGTTCGATGAATGTTCGAACCGTCTCCTTCTCCTTCTGACGCACCTCTTTGAGGGACGCCATTGTCATGTCCTTCCCTCCGTCGTAGAAACGATCGAGGAAGAGACGCGTCAAGTCGTCGAAGGAAGATATGTTGTTGTCGGGGAGACTTCAGTACCAGTCATAAGCTACTCCTTTCAGTGCCCCAACAAATATGCTGGTGAGTAGCGCGTCTTCCTTCGAGAGATGTCCCGTTTAAGACTGGAAGTACGTCAGATAGCGGTGTGGAGAGTCCATCCCGTCGTATGGCGTCAAAGTTTGCGGTTTATACTTGGGAGGATAAACCACTTTGTCCCATTCGAGGGGGTATGGTTGTGGGATCCCCATCTTCTGGCACTCCTCTTGTCTGTTCTTGGACTCAAAGCGCTCGCACAAGTCCATGATCATCTCAACCACTTCTTCCGTGGAACTGGGAGTCGGTTTAAAGCCCCTAAATTTCTACTATATTTTTATCGATTTTGGTACTGATTTAAAATTTTTGTATTGTACGTCGCATTGTCGTATTGTACGTGGTGCACAAAAGACGTATTTCGTAATTGTTCGACGAATGCGAATATGTGCGAGCGTACATATTTTTAGAAAAATATTTTCTTTATATTTTATAGTTTCAAAATAATTTGTTTTAGCTATTAGACCAACATTTCCAAATCCGTCATTTATTGTAAAAAGTCTTTCGTAAAACGACTATTATTAATAAATAAATTTTTGTGCATACATATATTTCATAAATATCTTATTAGTTTATTTTAAATAATAAGGTGATTTTTGAAATTATTATTATGTGTACTTTTAGAAAATACATTTTGATATTTTGTGGCAATTTAAATCTTCGATTGGATTTTATGGAATTGATTTAAATAGTTTAAATTTAAAGAGAGAATTTATATTTGAGTTTGGATTATCTAAGTTTAAATTGGATTTTAATTTAGATTTTATTTTGAATTATTTAAATAGGGTTTAAACAAACCCAAGGCTTATCCAACTAGGAATTCCCACCTCCTATAAAAGGAGAGGTACTCCTCCAGAAACTCCCATCATCAACAGATGTGCATCGTGTCTGTATCTCCCATCCACTAAAATTTCCCCATTACAATTACAGTATTCTTCACTCTGTGTCCGACACACCGGACACCATGCCAGACTCCTAATCCTATTCTAAAACCCCGTACAGCCTACATCACCCCGGCCACAACAAACCCGTCTCCACCGCAGTCCCCAACCCAGACTTCCCCGATACGGCCGACACCGGCCGCAGACATCGTCACCACCTCCGCTGTCACAACTCCGACCTCATCTTCCGACTACCAACCTCTGACCACCGACTGAAACCAATCACCACCACCACATGCAAAGGAAGAAAAGGCGACAAAATCGTACCTAACCTCCGTCGCGCCCTTGCCATCCGTAACCAACCTTCTCGCCAGGACCAGCGACCGGAGCTGTGCCGCACTGGGACGACCACCGCAATACGGACAAAGCCGCGAGGTGTCATCTCCACCAGTAACGCTGTCGCGAGCTTCTGCCACCCCGCCCCTCGCTGGAACCGGCCACCCGAGCCGTTGCGAGATCCGAACACCTTCCTCCGTGTGCCCGACTCCGCCGCGCTCCGCCCAGAGCCGTCGAACCCTCGAGGCCATCTATCCCGCTCCGCCGCCTTCACAGCCTCGAACTCTACGCCAACCCACCGGATCTGTCGCTTCCACTGCGAGGGCCGTCCGCCTCCGATCCGCAGGCGTCGCCGGCCTCCGCCCAGAGCTGCGCCACCGTCCCTTCCTCAGGAGCCGCGCCAGGTCGTCCCCCGATCTCTGCCCCAAGCCGAGCAGCTCCGAACGTGCCGCCGCTGTTCCCCAGTCGCCTTGCGCCAACCGCCGCCGCCTTCGCCGCACTGCTCTCACGTCGGCGACCCCCTCTCTGGTAAACCCCTCCCTTTGTCTTCACTCCACTCTCTCTCTCTTTCTCTCGTGATCAATTGGGGAAAGGGGCTGTTAGCTTTATTAGTATTATTATTATTATTTTATTATTTCTATTATTATTAATTCTATTATTATTAGTATTATCATCATCATCATTTTTATTATTATTATTATCATTATTATTGTTAACCTTATTAAAACTATTATTGTTATTGATACTAATTATTAAGATTAGTATTACTATTATTATTTAGTAAATTATTATTCATATTATTATTACTATTAAATTTTCTTGATTATTATTATGATTAGATATATTGATATTTCTATTTTATTATAGTAAATATTTACCTAAAATATGTTGACCAAAAAAAGGTAGCCTCTTATAAATAATTTATTGTATTCCTTTTAAATAATTACCTAATTAATGAAGATATAGTTTTTGTAACCATAACTTTTATAAACTTAGAGTTGGTAGCCTAAAAACGATTTTTGATTTTTCAAAGTATGTATTTTATTTAAAAACTATTTAACAAACAAACTATTTTCTTTCAAGTGTTATAAATACATCCTAAAAATTAGTTTATGTATTTACCTCCTCAAATTCTCCTTGATTATCACCATTGATCACGACTGATCACGCATTTCTCTTTCTCATGAAATACTGGACCCTTACGTATCGACCTCGGCCAATGGACAGAACAGGACTTGTTGAACCATTGCACCACATCAGGCATAATACCAGGCAAGACAACTTGCCGTACTGTTTAAATTTTCTGCTCAATATCATGCATGTTGTATTTATTTCCAAGTTGTTTCTTTTAAATTATATGTAAATATAAATTACTATATTTTATACAATTGGCTTAAAGTTAAGGGACTACCGTCAAATTTAGTGTGTCTCATTGACTTGTCACGATTGTACACGAGTTGTGTGTGAGAGTTGTGAGTATCATGTAGTTGTCAGTTGCGTGTTGGATGATCACCCGTGCACGTGCGTTAGAATATAACTGCTAATAGATTTGTGTAGAAGACTTGGCAGTTATTAAGGATTAAACAGTGTCGTAGAGCCGACACATGTATAGTATCATTGGGGGGAGGGGGTAGTTATTAGCGTAGGGGCTACATTTATATTTTTACACATTTTGGGCCGAGGGTGACTCTTATGAGCACTATCTTCTGCCCAGGCCGATAGTGTCTCGGATGAGCGCTACTTGATGACCACTCTTTATTATTTGCTTGCGTGAATCCGTTACAGCCCCTGCGTAGAACGTTGTCCTCTGAAGTGCATTCTACATAGAATGGTTTGGAACCTTTACTCATGCATACTTTTCTGTTGAGCTTTATTATTCAGTTTATTGGCATGATATTATGTGTCTTGTTACATCCCTCTGAGGACCTGGTTTTTTCCCAAGTGTGTGTTTTCGTGATTTCTTGCAGGTGCTCTAGCTAAGGCCATGACTTGCGCTCTATTCCGTCGTGATGATTGTTCTTGGACTCGTCACTTGCTTTCGCTTGCTAAATTCTTTCCTTGTATATTTTTCCATATTTAATTTGGTTGGTAGTGGACTTTGTCTTTGCCCAACTATTGTGTACATGACAAACTCAAAGTTGCTTTATATCATTATTTATCTTTGTGGATGAGATTTAGTTGTCTTGGATTACTACATTTACAGCTTATGTATATATACGAGTCGTATATTTACTCGTATGTATACAGCTGGCATGATACGTATCTAGTCTCAAGTATTTGGGACTGGGGCGTTACAGTCGGGGATGGAGGTACAGCCTGGAGTTGAGCATTTGATGGCTCCGACGTCCGAGGTGCCTCAAGACGATCTGTATCCAAGGATACCCATTGAAGGGGTACACTTGATTCTCCATTGGCCCCTGGGTCAGGACCAGTAGACGGTGCCCTGGCCAAAGCTGACCGTATCTCATACACTGCTTGAGTCAGTGTTTGCATGGAGGCAGAGAGGGTTTTGAGTCCTCCCTCCAAGGTATCCATGCGCTTGACGAGGTCCGCTGGCGGCACATCTGGCTCGGCATCACTCCCAGTCATATATACTGTCATGATATGGCTGGAAGTGGATGGATTGGTTGAGGCTTCTCTTTCAGCCTCACTCTCATGTAGGGGAGTCGCCCCTCCTAGAGCTTCGTCTTGGCTACCCCCAGCTATATCCTGGGGGATATCTTCGCCTTCGAAAAGCACTTGGCTAGCTTCATCTGTGCTCTGGAGGACGGCTTCGTCTTCAGGAGCGAGGACTTGGCTACCCCCAGCTATGTTCTGGAGGACGTCTTCGCCTTCAGAAGGAGGATCGATAAGGGCTTGACTACCTCCAGCTTCCTTCAGTATCTTCTTTCTCCCCCGAGTTCCTTCAAACACTCCCGAGGACGGGACAGTCGTCTTGGTTTTCCTCGGCTGGTCTTGGATGAGGACACAGTCAAGGAGCTATCAGTCGCCTTTCGAATTGATGGGGAGTTGGAGACTACGTTGCAAGAAGCAACCTGTAGTTCTGGCTCCATTGCAGCTGACACCTTCTTCCAGAGGCGATGTTGGAGAGGTGTTGATGATTGCAGCCGCTGGAACACCGATTACTTTGGTAGGACCGCTGTTTTGCAACAGATATTGATGGTGACTACAGCACATTTGTGTCCTGTGAGGGGCTCATTGTGCTTGTCGGTTGTCTCTTCTGATCGGCGTTTGTGAGTGATCATGTTACGCAGATTATTGGAGGAGAGTGCCACCTTCGCACCTCCATCAGGCGCATGGCAAGGCCAAGCGCCAGGGTGGTCAAGTGAATGCTGCGCCTCCTCATCCAATGCAAAACATGCGCTCAGATCAGTAGTGGGGGAACAACATTTAAAGTGACTTAAACGAACCTCAGACGTACAACCAATGGAGGCACGGGAGTTCAAGATCACAGGGTTTGCCTTGCTCGACTTGGTTGCGAATGCAGCGAATGCGCCCAAGTGAGACAAGGACTTTGAAGGTCGGCTCGTTTCTGGCGCAGAAGCACCCGAGTCGACCTTATATAGCTTACCATCAGCAGCGCATATGATTGTGAGCGCATGCTTCTGGTTTGCTGCCGGTATAGCACGTTTGAGGCGCATGGCCCATACTGTCTTGAACCTCTTCGTACCAGCCCTATAGGGTGCATAGTACTCAGAGTCTAAATTCTCCTCGCCACGACAGCGAGTGAGTCTGTAAAAGACAGAGGCCTTCTGTGGCGCATCAGAGGTGATGCGCAGGGCATTAGCTGTACCCTTCCTCCGTCGGTACATCTTTCTTGTCTGAGAAGGAGATAGCTGGGGAATGTGGTCAGCACCACGCTTTCCCGAGAGATGCGCTGCACCAGTAGGCGTATCCGAGCTGCTGAGGTCGTCAGCAAGAAGGGTAGTCTGCGTCGGCGCATCCCCTTCAGTGGTGGTGCCAGGGGCCTCGACCTTGCGCACCCAGACTTGGTGAGTCTTCTTCGGCTTTAGCAGCCGCTTCGAAGGACTTGCGCTGCCTTCATAGATGAACTCCTCATACGCCTGTTGATTGAGGTATACGACCAGCATCTTGTGGAAGGAGCCCACCTGTACGTCGTCGAATTGTGACACAGCTTTCTCAGGGGAGGAGAAAGAGGTCCCCAGCAGAGTCGCCAGCTTGTTTGCCATTAAAATCTTTTGATTGCAATTTCAATTACAAACAGAACAGTGTTACAATGTAGGACTTAGATGTAGTCCTAGGAGTACACTTTTGTTTATCTGGGTCCCTTGTGCCGATGGAGCGAGTGATAATGCGTTGACTCCGTTGACGATCTGACGACGGTTATCGGTTCTCTGAAGGTCTGAGTTGCTTTGGGTGCTGGAGCTTGGAAAGAGGAAGGAGACGTTGAGTGTCTGTATCTGCCTCTCTCTGTATGTGTTCGTAGGTTCGTAAATATGGAAGAAGGAAATGATTTCTCTATTTATAGTTTGCAGGCTGGCTGCTCATGCGCACATATATAGGATGCGCCTGTTTGTGGGGATGCCACGTGGTGATTGCTGATGGAGGCGCGTAGGCGATGCGCTCTGATTGAGGAGTTGAACTCTTTCTGTTGCCTTTGTGTGCTGCGGCCGAGCTGACACGTAGCAATGGAGAGGATCTTTCAGTTGCTGAGATGTTGGATGATTAGCACCCTTTCATAGGCTGAATCGAGTCAAAGGACACGTGTCGTAGGTCCATGGCTCAAAGATCTCGGATTTGGTAGAGAGTGATCTGATAGGATGTGCTTGGGATTGGGCGCATGAGGAGACTTTGGCTTGTAACCTTTAGAAGTAACGAACCAGTCTGGGCGCACGGCTTTTGAGGCGCATGCGAGGCTTCAGTAGTGACTTTGACTTCTGTCTTTAGGGATCAGAGAAAAGTCTGTGGCGCATGGCTTTTGAGGTGTATGCAGAGATTTGGGCGCATGGCTGCGGAGGCGCATGAGAAATGGTTGGGCAGCCACGTGGCTTGTAACCGTCGGAGGAAAGTAATGATGATGCTGACGTCGACGATGCTTCGTCTTCTGAAAAAGCTGTCAACTGTTCAGTCCTCGGGGACTGGCTACTGTCGTGTCACACTTCAGTATTTAATATTCTTTGACAGGTGATAGACTGTTGAGTGGGCGCATTGATCTGCGTTCTACTAGGCACATGGGGAGGCATGGGCACATCCTTATAAGGCGCTTGGTGCTGATGGGCGCGTCAGTATGATGCGCGGTCTGACTGGCACATCTGTTTGCATGACACGTCTTTATTGGCCCGACTGTTACGTTCTTCGAGTGCTTTAAATAGCCATTTTTGACTTGGCCGAATTCGAAGCGTCAGGTTCATCACCATTAATACAAATTTATTGCACGGGATTCAGAGAGCCCGCCACTTGGTGCATGGGTTTGATTTGTCCAACCTATAAATAGTGGCAAGGAAAGAGTTTGCTTCTCGTTCTCTCACGTCCTCCCGAAGTGAACTTGTTTGCTCAAGCACATTCTGTTGACGAGATGCTCCCAAGGGTGAAGATACAACATATTGTCTTCATTGATGCACTTGAAGGTGACTGTTACATCCAAAAGTCGGAGTCGAGGGCTTCTAAGGCAGGCGGAAGGTGCCTGTTGCATCCAAAGATCGGGATGCTCGAGCCTCGTCTCCGTTATGCTGGAAGAGCCGTAGATCGGAATTACGGTGTCCCGGCTTTGGAGGCTCTTTCCTCTGTCAGAGTGGGTGTTGCCCATTCTGGTAGTGTTGAAAGCCTTCTTTTGTCGCGGGTCAATTGCGGTGCTCTCCTCTTCCTTTAGGCTTTGGAGAGCTCTTGCTCCAGCTCGGGGGTTGATTGCCCATACTCGTTCTGCTCAATAAATGCTTTATTAGTCGAAGCATTTGATCGTATCGAGGTAAAGCGCATATGCTGAGACTTCATGATGCGCCTGATTGAGACGCTGAAGGGCGTCACATAACTGAGCTGCTGAGGGGATGCACATAACTGAGGATGCACATAACTAAGCTGCTGAAGGGATGCGCCTGGCTGAGACGCTGAAGTGATGCGCCAAATTGAGACGCCGAAGGGATGTGCCTGACTGAGAGCGCATGGCGGTTGCTGCGCATGGCTGTAGACTTAGGGTCTTTTCTTTTTATAGAATTTCTCCTTTGTACAGCCTCTTTTTAGACATGTAATAGACTTTTATATGAAATAAAAAATCTTCTTTTAATGTCTATGCTTTTGCCGTTTGCTGTGCCAAGTACTACATCTGAGCTTCCTGGTGCATGTAATGTTTAGGCGCATAGGATTTCTGTTCCTGAAATTCCATACTTCTACAGTGAATATGGGCCGTAGGGGCATGCCGAGTCTGTCATGCGACTCTTCTCTATGCGGACTAACTTGTCCCAAAGTACTCTTGCGGCCAGTTGTGATCCGCATGAATTCTATATTTTCTTTGCTTCTATAAGACCCCCTTCAATGTTTTCAAATTGCAAATTTAGAATACTTTGAATAAGAATCATAGAAATATGTCACGTCGCAGGGAGTTTCTTCGAGTCAGGAGAGACCATGTGTCATAGGGAAATCTTGCGCCGCAGGGAGATCTTATGCCGCAGGAAAATCTTGAGCGCCAGCTGTCACTGTTGCATTAAATGTCTTAATTTGGTTTTGGATTTGGGCTCTTTTTTTAAGATAAAGATGACGGTTACTAAGGATAAAATCTTCAAACGTCATCATTATCTTTAATGGGTACGATTATCGAAGCGGCGATGACGGTTACTAAGGATAAAAATTCCCAAGCGTCATCATTATCTTTATTGTCACGATAACCGACGTGACGTTCATCTGTTTCCACTTTGAAGAGCTATAAATATGGGCCATAAGGAGAGAGAAAATTTTCAACTTTTTCTTCCTCGTCTTCATCATCTTCGTCATCCTTTCTATCCCGGTTAGCCATGGCTCCGAAGGCTTCCAAGTCGACTGATGCTGCGGCCAAGGGAAAGGGACTCGCCTCTTCGTCGAGATCTGCGGACTCTCCTTCCATCCATCCTGACGTGCAACCCCCTATCAAGGGTAAGGACGGAGGAAAGACGATGGCTTTAATTTTTGAATGGCCATATCGTATATTTTATACGTCGGCCTTTCATATCTATGCCTCATACCCGAGCCGTATGTACATCTCATAACTGATCCGATAAATGCCTCATGGCTTAGCCATATGAGCACTGCATAACAGAATTGTATAAGTACTTTATGACTGAGCCGCATGAGCACTGCATAGCTGAACCGCTTGGATGCCTCATGATCGAGCCGCATGTACATCTCATAACCGATCTGCATAAGTACCTCATGGCTTAGCCGCATGAGCACTGCAGAACCGCATAAGTGTTTTAAGACTGAGCCGCATGCGGCTTATGTTTTTAAGCTGCATGCGTATCCCTCATAACTAGGCCATATAGGATCTGTTTGGCTAGGTCGCGTACCTGAAAAGGAGCCTATTCACTTTATTTTTTCTTTCTCTAATTTTTTGCAGCATCCATGCTGAAGGCTGAGACCATTGTGAAGGAAGAGATGCTATCTCCTCTCATCAAAATAAGAGTCACCATTTGTTGAGGAGGTGACACCAAAAGTTAAGATAAAAGAAGAGCTGGCGTCCATCGAGGAGGGAATTACTCCCAAGATTGAAGCTGCTGTAAAGGAGGAGCCTATTGTTTCACTTAACAAAAATGGCAGAAGAATTGGCTTTTGAAAATAAAACGAGAAAAAGTAAAAGAAGTACAAATTTGATTCTGGGAAAGTATTGCTATGGAAGTCTGATCTGTAAATGATCACTTTGTTCCTTGGACCATACGATGATGATGAAGATCGCTGCTTAAAGATGAACAACTTGGAAGAACTAAGTCACCAGAAAGGTATCGACGTACTTGGGCACTGATGGCGAGGCCGAATGCTTTCCTGCTTTGCTTCACTCTGTTCTGAAAGAAAGGTTGAAGAAGAATGCTCTAGAGAATCAAAAATCTCTGAGTTCTAATCTCTCTGTCTTTTCTCCTGTCTCTCTGTGTGTGTTATGAGAAAAATAAGTCTATTTATAGACTTGGGCTCTTGTGCGTAAAAACTCAGCAAAAGTTCCATCTTTACGCTAACAACTGCCACCCACGACCGAAGCCATCTTCTGTATATGTTGACACGTGTCCCATCATTTCAGTAAGAATAGGATACATGTGTATACGTTCTTCGAGATGTGTGGCATAAAAGCCATGTAGGCAGACCACGTTCTCAACTGATGAAGAAAAATAGGGCGTAAAACAACCCCAATGTACTCTGAGCGTAAAGCAGTGGACTATGCGTAAAACAGCCCTGTCATAGATTTTCCGCGTAAAGTGGTTATTAAATAACCTTGAGCGTACAGTAGCCCAAATAGACTTTACGCACACGTCGACTTTCGAGCGTAAAAACTCATATAATCTCCGTGCGTAAAAGAAGCCATAGTGTGAGCGTAAAGTAGCTCAGTCCACATACTAAACGACAATATTGGTCTCTGTATAAAACAAATTCCTTCGAAATCTGTGGTATATGCCATCATCAATATCTTCATGTCAGACTATGCATTAAATACGAGACTTTGACAGCTTTGTCCAGTGTAAAAAGAGGGTTAGCCTATCATAGGCGTAAAACCATTGTCTTGACCCTGGCTGCTTTAGGCGTAAAAGCGATTAGCCTTGTCTTGGGCGTAAAGTATTTAACCTCTCAGCGACGTAAAGTAGATTAATTTGAGTAGAATGATCTATCACTTTGACTCATTCTGTGAAGCACTTTTTATGCTCCTACACCTATGTCTGAGGGTAGTAGCACTTGGAGTTCTGACCCTCCTGCCCCCGCCGAGGACCTTAATCAAATATATCCTTCGTATGCGAAATGGTTGAGGGAATGGTATATGCCTCAACGCACCTAGGATCTGTGGGCTCCCATAAATGTCCATATTTTGTCTCAGTATTTATGTCTGTCTTTAGTTGTAGTTTGCTTCTTTTGGACATCGATGTAACCCTTTATTTCCTGTCTAAATGAAGAAACGAAGAACTTTTTAGGTTGCTCACTGTCACCCCCATTTCCTGTATTTCGTATTTGTACTCGTGATTTGATTTCGGCACGTATTTTATTTTCTCGACTTGTGGATTCGGGTTCTCGTAAATGGGTTTTGGACCATGGCTTGGTTTTATTTTGTGGAGTTGGTTTGGTTTGGTTTGGTTTGGTTCATAATGAATGGAACACCTTAGCCTATTCTCCACCTCCATTCCATCACAACCACCCTCATTAAAACCCACCAACTTCTTCTCTCTCCTCCATAACTCCATTAATTTCTTTCAACTTCTTCTTCTTCCTTCTTCCACACAACTCCCCAACCCATAGGCAAGTGCACCTTGCCATCAAATAAGCACCACTTTTATTTGTTCATTAGCTAGATTAGGCCATGATGATCAATATTAGAACTTAAAATTTTGTAATTTGGAGTCTCCATTGTTCTAGATCTAGGTTTTGACTATTTTCGGATTTATATGGTTTTGATCTATTTTGGTTGGATTTTTGTGGGTTTTGATGCTTTCATGTGGAAGAGAATTCAATTTTACTCAAGTTAGACCTTTGAAAATCTAGATTTGGTTTTGATTTTACCAAGATATGAAGTTTTGAACCTTAGAGTTCTTGGAGTCTTCTTCTCGGCCTGGAGAAGAAGACAGCAGCCTGTGCCCTTTAGCGCAGGGCTGGATTGTGCATTCCCCCTCGGCCAGCGCAGCGCCGACCGCACAGCTTGCCTCTTGGCGAACTGCGCTCAACCCGAGTGCGCATGGATTCATGCGCAGTCTGCTCATGCGCAGTCCGCTCATGCGCAGTCTGCCCATGCGCCATCTATCCGTGCGCACTCCACTCATGCGCAATCTAACCCTGCGCCATCTACTCATGCGTAATCTGACTCCTGCGCCAACCAGTTCAGCGCAAGCCGACTCCTGCGCAGCTCACTCCTGCACAGTTGGCCCCTGGCGCACTTGACTCCTGCGCAACCCAACCCTAGGGACCCTTGCACAATCTGTCCAATCATGGAGATTTGGTTTATTTTTTTCCTTAATCTTGGCTCTTCTATAGCCCTATATATTGGTATTTTATTAGATATTTTATGCCCATTTTATATCCTTACGCCTTTTGTCACGAACTTGATTTACTTAATATGTTTGGAATGACTATTGTACATGGCACAGCATGACAAGAAACTAGCATAACATGACAGTGACCCGTAGTGGTGCACTCCTGACATGACCAACCTGACTTGATAGTGGCCCGTGGCGGCGCACTCTTGACATGTACCTGACTTGACCTGTACTTGATCTAACTTGACTTGACTTGTGACTTGTAACTTGACTCGTATAATCAACTTGACACCGTGGGTGCTCCTGCTTGCTTGCTTGTACAATCCACTTGTCTTGTCTTGCATCATGTCTAGGACGTGACTTCCTGGGTGCCACGGCCAGGGACTCGCGCTAAATTGGATTAGGCTAATTATTAGATCAAACTAGAATATGGAGAATTCTCAGTCACAGGCAATCTCGTTATCTGGGCACTTTAATGGACTTGTAGCTTGCCGACGAGTAGAGCACATTTCCAGCACACTGTCATGTGTTGCACCCTCTAAGTCACCTAAGGGTACATTTGTCTCCCGGACAATGTACCCACCTATAACTCTCAACCCACGGAAGGATAACTGGATGGTCTGCAGGGCTTGGGACTAAAAATTCTCACTTGCATCTTGTTAGTAATTAGGCTTGTGATAACCCTAGTTAGTTAAAGTAGTAAGCCGTAGTACTTGCTTGGCCGATTGTGAATGAATGGTGTCCAGCTCTGTCTAAGTCTTATCTAGCCCCTGTACCTGGAACTCTTGATCATGATTGTTTTACTTATCTCTAACGATAAATGGGTAGAGACAGTGAGCTATTCAGGCGAAGGGGTATAATCCCGGTCCTTGTTTGGTTTAAGGATTGTAACCTGGCTTCCGGAATGGTTCCACGTCCCTAGTCGTTTATCGCCTTGTGTACTTTACTACTTGTACTTTCTTTTATTCTTCATGTTCTGATATGCTGGCTTTTGTTCTTATTTGTGGCCTCCTTATGGCACTTGCTCTTTCTGGGGTTTGACCCAGCTGGTTTTATGTGGCCAGATTTCGGAGCAGCTCCCGAGGATCTACCAAGCTTCCAGCCCAATGGTGAACACTAGACGGAACTCGGGCTACGAGTGGGTTTTCCCTTTTTGTTTCACCCACTTATATGTAAATTTATTCTTTTGAGGCGTTTAGCCGACGAGCACCTGTTAGCTCGATGCACATTTATTTACTGTCTGCCTACGGGCTGTAAACATGATTAACAAATCCTAGGGTGGATCATGTATGACCGAACTCTTGCTAGTCCTATCATTTTGTACGACTAGATTCATGATCATCCGATATGTAATATTTGGGACGCCTTATATATATATTTGATGCTCTAACATCTTGTAACTCTGTTAATTGCTGGAGATTGAGACAATAGGCTTGACCTTAAGAGACTGCTGGCTTGTAGTAAACCCTTATATCTAGACAGCCGTGACCGTATAGTTGAGATGTTTTCTATTTCAACATACGTAGCTGGCTATGTCCGCCCCCGCTCTCCAGTATTCTGGTTCTGGGGCGTGACACGGTTTAAGTGGTGGCCCATACAGTTCTTATCAATCAAGAAATGTGAGGGTTTACCGAATAGATGTCTCAATCAATATTCGCCCTTGATCTCTGCTCGTATCTTCAAATCCCTGAGATTCTTGACCTGATCACATGCTTGTATCATTGATCTGTCCTGGTCCTTTTCTTACTGTTCCCTATGTCGTCTTCTTCAGCGGCATTGCTCCCGGACCTGCCAACCAGCCAGAGGAAGCTCAACAAGCACCCCAGCGCCAGGAAGATCAAGCTCAGCACTCTGGAGTAGACTCCCGAGTTATGCTTCCCGGAGGCTCAGAACCTCCAGTTCAGGCAGCTCCGCCCGTTCAACCAGCTAGACAGGATGAGGGACCTTTGGTAGGGCTTATCAGAGAACTGCTTGCATCCCAAGATCGTCGAGGCGACGCCTTGCACCAGGAAGTTCATGATGCACTAAACCGAGGAGGTCCCCAAGGGAATCAGGCGGCCAACAGTTTCAAGCGCTTGAACCCTCCCTTCTTTGACAGCAGTGAAGATACGATTGCCGCGGACGCTTGGCTTCAGGATACCGAGGTGGTTTTAGAAGCAGCTAGGACACCTGAAAATAAGAAGGTGGCGGTGGTACGCCTACAGTTGTTAGACTTGGTTATTTTCTACTATAGTAATTGTTATTAAAATATTTGTAGGTAAATATTAGATTTTCTAAAAAGGGTTATATCATGAGGCTTAGTCTACCCTTATATTTTAAAATATAATATTTTTCTAGATTATTTAGTTAAAAACAATTTGACCCGTAAAGGGTAGTTTTCAAATTTATGAAATAATTTACTAGTCTTTTCAAATATTTACTATTAGTATTATTTTTACTAATAAGATATAGTATTTTTACCTAGAAATTTTATTTGGACAAACTGGAGTTTTGCCTAAAAATGGTTTATTTATTTATTTATTTTTTTCAAGCATTTATCAAAAAATTATTTTTAAGCTAATAAGAAATATTTTCAAGCATTATAAATTTCTTTTATATATTATTTATCTAATTTTTCCTTGATTATCCTTTTGTCCATAATTAAACCCATTACTCCTACTCCCTCGCCAATTCTAAACTATCTTATGTCCAACCTAACCAATTTGACCGTCCCGGACATAATGGAACTGACCGTGCCACCATCAGAGGTCACCTTGCATAGTTGTTGCACCGAAGTCGCAGTTCGTGCCACCTTGATCATCGCAGCACACCAGGCGTCCTACCAGGCAAGACATATTATCATTTGCTGTTTATTTATTTTAGCTCATATTTCATGCACTATTTATTTTTTTTATGCAAAATAAACTGTGATACATGGCAAAACCTGTTAGAACTTACTGTTCATTTATATTTCCTGCTATATATTATTTTTCTTACACATAAAACCTAGATTTAAGGGACCATCTTGTGTGTTGCATTCATTGGCCTTGACACGTCGTACCACGAAGTTGTGTCTCGCATGTAGAACACGGACGTGCGTGACTAGCTGGCCACCAGTACGTACAAGCTGTACGTTAGAAATAACCGCTAATAGAGGTTGCATGCTTAGTTTGACTTAGCAGTTATAGAGGTTTTCTGTTGTGGATACAACATAGTAGGCATTGGGCGGGGAGGGCAATTCCTTAGCGTATGGGCTTCGATACACTTTCCCTTGTGACCCGGAAGCTCCGTTGGAGATACGGGGTTGATGACCCATGATTACTAACGGCCACTGACGATTCTGCGGAACGTCATGCTCTTACTGATGGGGCCTCTGGTGCCCCAAGGGAGGACCATGCCGATCCTATTTAGCCAGGGCCCATGCATAGGAAGGATTATTCTTAACTACATTCTACTTGGAACGGTTAGGCACCTTTATCCGTTAGGTACGAGTACTTTTGGTTTGGGTACTTGTATCTGACCGTGGCTTGGAACAATAACTTGTCGCGGATTAGTTCGTTACATCTTGTCCTTGTTTGGTTGTAGGTGTGACATACTACTTCGATGAGAAGGTATTGAATCTTGTTGGGGTCCAGATACCATTTTAGATTCATAGCATGGAAAGATATGTCACCGTGAATTAGTTTATCATCTCCTGTCCTTGTTTGGTTGGGGGGATGGTACGCTCGTTCAATAGGTGTGTATTGGACCATGTTATAATTCAATTGACTTATTTATTTGAGCAATATTTATTCAGTTTATATGGCATGATATTATGTGTCTTGTTACGTCCCTCTGAGGACATGGTTATCTCTCCAGGTGTGTGCTCTTGTCTTTCGTAGGTGTTCTAGCACTAGCCGTGATCATCGCTATTTCTTCGAGGATGATTGCACTTGGATCGTCTTCGCTTCGCTCGCCAAATTCATTTTCTTTCTTATGTATTTTTTTCTTTACTTATTGGTAGTGGATTTGTCTCCGCCCAACATATCGTATCAAGACAATTCATTATCATTATATGATATCTTTTATTCATTTATTTTGTGTGGATGAGATTAGTTATGGTTCTACTGCATTTTACAGCTTATGTATTCATACGAGGTTTCCATATATTAGAGTGTACTTCGTATGCATACAGCTGGCATGTCTACGTTCCTAGTCCTACGTATTTTTGGACTGGGGCGTTACATGTTTTTGTGGTGGCCTATGCAGGTCAAGATAAATTGTTTGGTTACTTTACCGTGCCAAGCAAGCCTGCGAATAGGATTAGAAGTCTAGGATCTCATCCACATACTTGACCTTTTTTTCCTCGATTCCATATTCGACCGACTTATCGATTGCATCTTGCTTGATTCCTCCTATCATTATTTTTATCTTCCCTTCGTGCTTGCTAGAATTGACCCAACTAGTTTGATGTCCCAAACACCCTTAGCTTAATTCTTTAAGTTGGGTAGAATACCCCACGACCTGACACCCCCTTGATCATTAAGGGAATACCAATAGTATTATCTAGACCATAGAGACTAGAGAAATTTAACCCATTTGGTCAACCAAGCCTTGGTCAATAAAACCGTAGAATGATGGTATAGGAATAAACAAGGCTTAGATCCTTATGACACTTAGACTATTCATATTGGTTCTTTATTTCAATCTCAATCTCACGTGCCTATATTTTTACTATCTAGACTAATGATGCTAATGTAGCCTAGTTTTTGCAAGCTTATTCCTTTATCAAGCTTGTTCAAGACATATGTTATTTAGGTCGCTCCCACTAACACATTGTCTAATCAGAACCGGTGCATGATGGTCTGATCAACCGAGTGCACTTTGGTTCGTTTTTGTCTATTATTCTACGTGGATGGGGACATAGCTAAACTTGCCCTCTAGAGTCTCATCCCCGACTGCCTTAACAATTCTATTAAAATTATTCGGTCGTCTTTGGACCACGTATTCGTATTCGATAATATCGTCTTTTGAACTCCTTATTGCTTTCGCCTTCACCTATTTTGAAGGACGAAGGCATTATACTAGAACATCCTCTAGCCTTCCTATCGATTACGACCATACCGTATTATTTTTCTATGATTTAGATCACGATTTCTTACGACATAATTTTATTGAAACATTGACATTGTTTGTTCCCCATCGATACCCCCTTGTGTCATCTTAACCCCCTACTAATTCTTAATTTCGAGGACGAAATTCTTTTAAGTTGGGTAGGATGTAAAACTCCTAAATTTCTACTTTTTTAAAATAAATTTGGTACTGATTAAATTTTTTTTACTTTGTATTGTACGTCGCGTAGTTGTATTGTACGTCGTGCGCAAAATTTTGCTTTTCATAATTGCTCGACGAGTGCGAATATGTGCGAGCGTACATAATTTAGAAAAAAAATTTGTTCTATTTTTTTATATAGTTTCAAATAATAGATATAATAATTAGTTTTACTATCATTTCTAAGCTTGTTATTTTTACGTCATTTCTAAAAGTTATTAATAATAAATAATATTTTGTATACTAGAAAAGCATAATTATGTAAAGAATATTTGTGCTTGGATATATATTTCATAAATGTTTTATTAAGTAATTTTTAAATAATAATATATTTTTGAAATTATTATAATAGCATTTTTGGAAAACATATTTTGAAAATATTGTGGCAATTTAAATCTCGATTTAATTTTTAGATTTATTTAAATAGATTAAATTAATATCTATATTTGGAATTTAAATTATCTCATTTGGTTTTAAACTAAAGGATGTAAATTTAATTAGATTTAAATTGGATTTTGATTTGGATTTGAATTTGATTGATTTTAAATTAAATAGCAAATTATCTATTTTTGGGTTTAAATATTCCTAATCCTATCCAAATGGGAATTCCCACATTCTATAAATATGCAGGTACTCATCCATTATTCTCCACAAATTATTCCACCACAAATAGGCGTGCCTCGTATCGGTGTTCCATCCATCCTCGTGTCAGCCGTGACGGCCTCGGGTCCGACCCCGGGTGTCTTCTATTATCCTTATTTTTACATGTACATCGTCTTCTTTGTGTCCGACATACCGGACACGTACACCAAATTCTTTCCAACCTAATCTCCGTGTCCAACACTTGGACACGATTCCTAAACCTAATCCTACACAAACCCTCAGCCCTCTGTCAGCCACCGTCTCCATCTTCCGTTCGCCACCACTGCCACAGTCCACTCCCGTCTCCTGTCACAGCACCCCGCCTCCATACCGCCCGTCAATCCTAGTGCAGCCCGACCCGTCTAAACCCTGTCAACCCGACGCAAATCACCAGCGCCACAAAATCCCTAACACAGCCATCGCCACCTCTCCTCCTACCGTCCCGGCCAACCCGACCAAGCCTCGGCCAAATCCAGCCACCACCACAGCATACCGCTGACAACACCACCACGGCTAATCCCCAAAACACACCATAACCAACACAAGAAAAAAAAAGAAAAATTAACCTGCCACCACCACAATGCTTACCTACCGTCGACCCCGACCCGGCGAGGAGACAGCGTCCTCCGCCGAGCGCTCCCCGTGCTCATCCCCGCCGTCACGAGCAGGCGCGCCACACACACCCTTGGCCGCCGCTCCGAGTTTCCGCCGCCTCCGCTATGGGCTGAGCCTTTCGAGCCCTCACTGCCGCCCACCGTGCCGACCCGACTCCGGCAAACTCCCCGTCTACCCCGCTCAAGGCCGTCGGCGAACAGCCAGGTCCAGCCTCCACCAAAACCCTCTTCCGGCCGCCCAACGCCGCGTCTCTCCCTCTCACCATCCGCCGCCGTGCCCGCGCCAAGTTCGCCGGAGACGCACCACCGAAACCCTATCCGCGCTGAGATCTCCTCCACGCTCCGGCAACCCAACGTCGCCTCCGCCCCGCCGTGTCCAGCCGTGCTCCGCCCCGACCAACGACTCCCAGACCCGTTCTGTCTCGTCGCCCTTCCTCATCTCCCGCGTAACCCCTCCCCGCCGGCGTGCCCTAGCCGCCGATGACCGTCGCTCCTCCGCCGCACCCCAGTGACTCGGCCGAGCTTCCTTCCCCGATCAGCCTCCAGCTCCCCTCTTCTTCTTCTTCTTCCTCTCTCGTGCCCTCTCTCCTTCTTCTCAGCCGCCTCTGGCCGCTGCCGCCGTAGCGCTCCGTCGGAGCAGCGCCCGCCGCACGCGCCCGCTCGTTCCCGAATGCCTCTCTCTCGCTCACTCTCTCCATTCTCTCTCTCCCCTCTTTTTTCCTTTCTATACTGCTGTGTGGTTATCAGTAGATATTTGTAAAAGAATTATTATTATTATAATTATTATTATTATTATTATTATTATTATTATTATTATTATTATTAGTATTAATGTATGTAGTGTATTTTTGTCTTATTATTATTACTAATATTATTAATATTACTATTATTATTCTTATATTTATGGTTTAAGTTATTATTATAGTTACTAATAAATAAATAAAAAAACAGTATGGTGGTACAAAATATATTTCATATATTTGGTTATTTTCTACTATAATAATTGTTATTAAAATATTTGTAGGTAAATTATATATTTTCTAAAAAGGGTTATATCATGAGGCTTAGTATTGTAAAATATAATATTTTTCTAGATTATTTAGTTAAAAACAATTTGACCCATAAAGGGTAGTTTTCAAATTTATGTAATAATTTACTAGTCTTTTCAAATATTTACTATTAGTATTATTTTTACTAATAAGATATAATATTTTTACCTAGAAATTTTATTTGGACAAACTGGAGTTTTGCCTAAAAACGGTTTACTTATTTATTTATTTTTTTCAAGCATTTATCTAAAAATTATTTTTAAGCTAATAAGAAATATTTTCAAGCATTATAAATTTCTTTTATATATTATTTATCCAATTTTTCCTTGATTATCCTTTTGTCCATAATTAAACCCATTACTCCTACTCCCTCGCCAATTCTAAACTATCTTATGTCCAACCTAACCAATTTGACCGTCCCGGACATAATGGAACTGACCGTGCCGCCATCAGAGGTTACCTTGTATAGTTGTTGCACCGAAATTGCAGTTCGTACCACCTTGATCATCGCAGCACACCAGGCGTCCTACCAGGCAAGACACCTTGCCATTTGTTGTTTATTTATTTTAGCTCATATTTTATGCACTATTTATTTTCTTTATGCAAAATAAACTGTGATACATGGCATAACCTGTTAGAACTTACTGTTGATTTATATTTCCTGCTATGTATTATTTTTCTTACACATAAAACCTAGATTTAAGGGACCACCTTGTGTGTTACATTCATTGGCCTTAACACGTCATACCACAAAGTTGTGTGTCGCATGTAGAACACGGACGTACGTGACTGGCTGGCTACCATTACGTACAAGCCGTGCGATAGAAATAACTGCTAATAGAGGTTGCATGCTTAGTTTGACTTAGCGGTTATAGAGGTTTTCTGTTGTGGATACAACATATTAGGCATTGGGCGGGGAGGGCAATTCCTTAGCGTATGGGCTTCGATGAACTTTCCCTTGTGACCCGGAAGCTCCGCTGGAGATACGGGGTTGATGACCCATGATTACTGACGGCCACTAACGATTCTATGGAACGTCATGCTCTTACTGATGGGGCCTCTGGTGCCCCAAGGGGGGACCATGCCGATCCTATTTAGCCAGGGCCCATGCGTAGGAAGGATTGTTCTTAACTACATTCCACTTAGAACAGTTAGGCACCTTTATCCGTTAGGTACGAGTACTTTTGGTTTGGCTACTTGTATCTGACCGTGGCTTGGAACAATAACTTGTCGCGGATTAGTTCGTCACATCTTGTCCTTGTTTGGTTGTAGGTGTGACTTACTACTTCGATGAGAAGGTATTGAACCATGTTGGGGTCCGGATACCATATTGTATTTATAGCATAGAAAGATACATCACCGTGAATTAGTTTACCATCTCCTGTCATTGTTTTGTTGGGGGGATGGTACGCTCGTTCAATAGGTGTGTATTGGACCATGTTATAATTCAATTGACTTATTTATTTGAGCAATATTTATTCAGTTTATATGGCATGATATTATGTGTCTTGTTACGTCCCTCTGAGGACCTGGTTATCTCTCCAGGTGTGTGCTCTTGTCTTTCGCAGGTGTTCTAGCTCTTGCCATGATCATCACTATTTCTTCGAGGATGATTGCACTTGGATCGTCTTCGCTTCGCTCGCCAAATTCATTTTCATTCTTATGTATTTTTTTCTTTACTTGTTGGTAGTGGATTTGTCTCCGTCCAACATATCGTATCAAGACAATTCATTATCATTATATGATATCTTTTATTCATTTATTTTGTGTGGATGAGATTAGTTATGGTTTTACTGCATTTTACAGCTTATGTATTCATACGAGGTTTTCATATATTGGAGTGTACTTCGTATGCATACAGCTGGCATGTCTACGTTCCTAGTCCTATGTATTTTGGGACTGGGGCGTTACATTAGCAATGGCGATTCTCAATAATGGAATTTGAATTTCCAGAGGTAAGACAGCTTCACATCCATATACTAGAGAAACATGTGTGCAACCTGTGGGGTTACGAACAGTAGTGCGATATGTCCATAGACATTCTCCAAGTTTATTACTCCAATTACGTTTGTTAATAGAGATAAACTTTTTAAGGAGTTTGATAATGGTCTTATTGAATACTTCAGCTAAGCCGTTAGCTGCAAGATTATAGGCCGTAGAGGCAACATTATTGATTCTGTTGTCATCACAGAATCTATTAAACTTCTGGCTGACGAATTGTGGCCCATTATCATGGATGATTCGGCGAGGGACACCAAATCTGTATATCATATGATGTTTGATGAAATTGATGACACTACTAGTTTTTACTTCAACTAGAGGTATAGCTTCAGCCCATTTAGAGAAATAATCGGTTATAGCCAGGATGAACCGATGTCTTTTAGATGAAGGAGGATTAATAGGACCAATTATATCCATGCCCCAAGCTTCGAAGGGCCATGAGGCAGCAGTCGGATGAAGAAACTCTAACGGTTGGTGAATGAAATCTGCATAAATCTAACATGCACGGCATTTCCTTGCGTAGTCAATAGCATCTGATACCATTGAGGGCTAGTAGTAGCCAATACGTCGGATACGATCCTGTAATTTAGGACCAAGCTGATGTTCTCCACAAACGTCGTTATGAGCTTCGCGTAATATCTGCTTTGCTTCATCACCAGGAAGACATCTCAAAAGTAATCCATCAAATGTTCTTCGATATAGAGTTTTAGTAGTATGATTATAATAGAATCGAAGCGATCGACGACGAATACTTCTAGCTTCTTTAGGATCTTTTGGCAATATGTTATATACTGTAAAATCAATGAAAGGTATTCTCCAGTCCTCGCTAATGACATTGACTTCAATTGAATTACTGAATTCAATGTTATGATTGTTCTCAACACAAAATAGTTTTCTATTAGAAATAACAACCATTTGTTGTCTTTTGACTGGAACTGCCAATACTGCAGCTAGGTTAGCTAAAGCATCAGCCTTTGTGTTACAAGCTTGTCATACATGTTCGATGAAGAACCCTTTGAACGAGGAAGCTATTTTGATTGCCGTTTCGTGGTATGGAACCGGATCTTGATGTCGAACTTTATATATGCCTCTAACATGATTAACAATCAGTTTAGAATCACCATATACTTCAAGATATTCAATATCCAATTGTTTGGCTAATTGAAGTCAATGAGCAATGCATTGTATTCTGCTATATTGTTGGAGCATGATTTGTCTAAGGAATAAGCCATCTGAATAGCTAATCCATCTGGTGAAACAAGAACAATTCCTACTCCAGCAACAAGAGTACCTCCAGGTCCAATTCTAGATGCTCCGTCAAAGAATAAATGCCAAGTAGAAAATTCTTCTGAGATCATATTTGATTCCAATGTTTCGTCTAGAATTTCATCATAGAATTTAGATGTTTCAGGGACAGGATGAGCAGCTAAGAAGTCAGCAACTGCTTGACCTTTCACAGACTTTTGAGGGACATAAACCATATCATATTGTGCTAATAATATGGCCCATGTAGCAAGCCTAAATTTTAGTGTACTGGGCTTCTTCATTAGGACTCGCAAAGGATTGACTCGAGATATAACATGAATGGTTTGACCGATGATATAATGCCTCGTCTTTTGAACGACGAACAGTAAGGCTAAACATTCTTTCTCCACCAGACTATAACCATGTTCAGCTCCAATTATTGTCCGGCTAAGGTAGTAGATGGCTTGTTCATGACCTTCTTTGTTCTTCTAAGCTAGCAAAGCTCCCAATGAATGATCTATTGCCCGGACTGAGATCGGTGGTACAAGAACCGGTGGACTCATTAAATATCGCTTTATATCATCAAATGCTCATTGACATTCTTCCGTCCAAACGAAAGATACACCTTTCTTCATTAACTGAGTAAATGGTCTGTAACATCCAGATAAATTCGAAATGAACCTCCTGATGTCCGCAAGTCGACCTTGAAATCCTCGTAACTCTTTTAGGTTGCATGGAGAACGCATCTCTTAAATGGCTTTGATCTTCTTGGGATCAACGTGTATACCCTTAGAGGTAATCACTAATCCGAGAAATTTACCACTAGAGACACCCAAGAAAGACTTGGTGGGGTTCATTTTGAGTTGAGGCTGGCGTACTAGATTGAAAATTGTTCTTAAATCTTGAATGTGATCTTCCTTTAGATGACTTTTGACAACAATATCGTCAACATAGCATTCGACAGTCTTTCGTAAATGATCTCGAAATATAGTACTCATAGCCCGCTGGTAAGTTGCACCTGCGTTCTTAAGACCAAATGGCATGACTGTATAACAGTATACTCCGCGAGGAGTACGAAATAAAGTATATTTTTCATCTTCAGGATTCATCCGAATTTGATTATATCCAGAAAACGCATCCATGAAAGAGATTCGTTCGAATCCACATGAATTGTCGATCATGACATCAGTAGTTGGGAGAGGGAATTCGTCTTTAGGGCAAGCATCATTGAGATCCCAAAAGTCTATACAAACCCGAACCTTTTCGATCTTTTTCAAAATTGGTACAACGTTGGCTACCCAGACAGGATGCTGTTCTTCTCTGATAAAACCGCAAGCTATAAGCTTTTTGACTTCATTATCAATTGCATTCATCATTTCAGGCTTGAATCGCCGTTGTTGTTATTTGACTGGCTTAGCATTTGGCAGGATGTTAAGCTTATGAGTTACAACTTGAGGATCTAATTCCGACATATCTTCATAACTCCAGGCGAAGACATCAATATATTCACGAATAAGGTGAATTAATTCTTGTTTATCATTCTCAGAGAGATTCTTGCTAATAAAAATTGGTCGAGATACGCCCTTCTCTCTAATATCGATTTGGACTAATTGATCCTCAGTAGGTGGTTCTCGTTGTTCAAAACGAAGTTTCCACTGATTGTCCATCCTTTGTCCCCAAGGGTCTGCTTCAGAAGCTTCTTCAATGTCATCCTCATCATCTTTTAAGAATTCGACACACACCATTGTAGAAGCATGGAATTTCACAACCAGAAAGCCCATGCGCCAGGCATTATATGCGCTAGAACTCAGACAGCTAATCGAATAAGCCATAGACATTCGAAGAAGGACTTTTTATTTTATATATAAAAGTCTATTACATGTCTAGAAAAGGTTGTACAAAGGAGAATTTCTACAAAGGAAGGATCCTAGATCTACAGCCAACAGCCACCATGCGCCTTCCAGATAGGCGCAGCAACCACCATGCGCCTTCCGATAGGCGCAGCAGTCACCATGCGCTGTCGGCCAGGCGCAGCAGATGTCATGCGCCTCCAGCCAGGCGCATCCTACCATCTCTTCAGCAGCTCAGTTATGTGCATCCAGCTCAGTTATGTGCATCCCTTCAGCAGCTCAGTTATGTGCAACTCTTCCAACCAGGCTCACCTGGCCGAGCAGAGCCCAGTTATGTGCCGCTCTTCCAGCCAGGCTCGCCTGATAAGTGCTTCGCCAAGCAAAGCATTTAACCCTCTGGCTGGAACCAAGGGAGAGAAGAGCACCGCAAATGCTGTGGCCAGGGGAGGCTTCGAAAGAGCCTCCAAAGACCAAGGAAGACCGTGATCGAAATCATGGCACAAGGAACTTTCAACACAATCAAAGTGGGCGGCACCCACTTTGAAGGAAGAGAGAGCCTAGCACCGCCATTCCGATCTACGGCTCTTCCGGAATAACGGAGACGAGGCCCGAACATCCTTATCTTTGGATGCAACAGGCACCTTCCGCCTGCCTCAGAAGCCCTCGACTCCGTCTTTTGGATGTAACAGTCACCTTCAAGAGCATCGAAGACAACACGACGTCTCATCTTCACCCTCGGGAGCACTTCGTCAACAGAATGCACCCACATATCCAAGTTCATGTTGGAAATACGTGAGGGAATGAGGAGCAAACCTTCTTTCCATGCCACTATTTATAGGCCGGGCAAATCAAAGACACGTGCCAAGTGGATGACTCTCCGAATTCTGTGCAATGAATTTGCATTAAATGGATGAACCGGACGCCTCGAATTCAGCCAAACGGCTATTTATAGCACTCGAGGAGCGAGACAGCCGCGTCATTAAAGGACATGTCGGATGCACCAGCCAAACATTGCATCACACGGACGCGCCCTCCTGCATCAGGCGCATCGCACAGATGCGCCCTATAGTACCCGGCGCATCACAGAGGATGCGCCCTCACATCTCCATGCCAAGTGGAACACCAACCAATGTGCCCACTCAGCTGTCCATCGAACGTCACAAATATTAAATGCTGAACTGACACCAGAGTTGGCAGTACGCTTCCCAAAGTCTGAACAGTTGACAGCTTTTTCAGAAAACGAAGCGTCGGCAACGTCAGCATCATCATGACTCTATCCCGACGGCTACTGCCACGTGGCCACCCGCATGCGCCTCTACGGCCATGCGTCCAAATCCGCATGTGCCTCTACGGCCATGCGTCCAAACCAGCATGCGCCTCAAAAGCCATGCGCCTCAGACCCTTCACTGATCCCTAAGACAGAAGAAGAGTCTCCAGTTGAAGCTTTGCATGCGCTTCAAAAGCCATGCACCCCAGACTGATCTCTGATCCCGAAAGACAAAAGGAAGGTCACCTGCATGCGCCTCAAAAGCCATGCGCCCTAAATGGTTTATAACTCCTAAAGGTTATGAGCCGCAGTCTCCTCCTGTGCCCAGATCCAAGGCGCAGCTCACCAGATCACTGCCCCCCCAAATCCGAGATCTTCGAGCCATGGGTCGATGACACGTGTCCTTTGACTCAACTCGTCCAAGATTTCAGCAACAGAAAGATCTTCTCCTCTGCTACGTGCCGGCTCACAACAGCAGTATAAAGAGTTCAACCTCCCAATCAGGGCGCATCATCCGTGCCCCCCCATCAGCAACTTCCACGTGGCATCCCCACACACCGGCGCATCCTACATGCGCGCATGAGCAGCCAGCCTGTAAAACTATAAATAGATGGATCATTTCCTTCTCACCCACGGACAACACACGAAATCCACAACGAACATACAAGAGAGGCAGATACAGACACTCAACGTCTTCCTCCTCTCAGCAAGCTCCAGCACCCAGAGCAATCCACGCCTTCAGAGAACCGATAACCGTCGTCAGCCGGTCAACGGAGTCAACGCATTACCACTCGCTCCATTGGCACTAAGGACCCAGCTTAAACAAAAGTGTACTCCTAGGACTACGTCTAAGTCCTACATTGTAACACTGTTCTGTTTGTATTAAAGTTTTCAATCAAACAATTTTAATGGCAAACAAGCTGGCGACTCTGCTGGGGACTTCTTTCTCCTCTTCCGAGAAAGTCGTGTCACAGGCCGACGACGTGAAGGTGGGCTCCTCCCACAAGACGCTGGTAGTGCGCCTCAATCAACAGGCGTACGAGGAGTTCATTTCTGAAGGAAGTGCGAGTCCTTCGAAGCGGCTACTAAAGCCGAAGAAGATCCGTACGGCCTGGGTGCACAAAGTCGACGCCTCGGGCACCACCACTGAAGGGGATGCAGCAATCCAGCCTTCCCTTCCTGCTGACGTTCTCAGCAACCAAGGTGCGCCCGCCGATGCAGTGCATCTTTTGGGGAAGCGTGCGGCCGACCACGTTCCCCAGCTATCTCCCTCTCAGGCGAGAAAGATACGTCGACGGAGCAGGGGCGCAGCCAATGCCCCGCGCATCACTTCTGATGCACCACAAAAAGCCTTTGTCTTTGACAGACTCACCCGCTGTAATAACGAGGAGAATTTGGATGCTGAGTACTATGCGCCCCAGCGGGCTGGTACGAAGAAATCCAAGACGGCACGGGCCATGCGCCACAAACGTGCTATGCCAGCAGCCGGCCAGAGGCACGCGCTCGTCATCATGCGCGCTGCCGATGGCAAGCTGTACAAGGTTGACTCAAGTGCTTCTGCACCAACAACGAGTCGATCTTCAAAGCCCTCATCTCGCCTGGGCGCATCTACTGTGTGCACAACCAAGTCGAGAGAGGCAAACTCAGTGGTCTTGAACTCCCGCGCCTCCTCTGGTTGTGCGTTTGAGGTCCGTTCAAGTCACTTCAAATGTTGTGGTTCCTCCACTACTGATCGTGATGCCTGCTTGGTATTAGATCAGGGGGCGCAGCACTCACCTGACCACCCCGGCATTTGGCCTTGCCATACGTCTGAAGGGGGTGTGAAGGCACCACTCTCCTCCAATGACCTGCGCAACGTGATCACTCACAAGCGCCGGTCAGGAGAGTCGACCAACAAGCACGATGCGCCTCTTACGGGGCATACTTGTGCGGTGGTCACCATCAACTGCTATTGCCAGACGGCAGTTCCACCAAGACAGTCGGTCTTCCAACGACTACAATCATCGACACCTCTCCGACGTCGCCTTGGGGCGAAGGTGTCAGCTGAAGAGAAGCCAAAGGTCGCTTCATGCAACGTGGTCTCCAACTCCTTATCAATCCGGAAGGCGACTGCCAATTCCTCGTCTTCATCCAAAAGCCAGCCGAGGAAAACCAAGGCAGCTGTCTCGACCTCTGGAGTGTTTGAAGGCACTCGGTCGAGGAAGAAGTCCTTGGAGGAAGCTGGGGGTAGCCAGACCCTTGTTGAGCCTCCTTCCGAAGACGAAGATGTCCAAAGCACAGCTGCAGCGGATCTTCATCATCAAGGCGAGATTACTCTCCCTGAAACCCCTCAAAATGAGGATGTCCTCCAGGACACTGCCGGGGGTAGTTCTGGAAACGAAGAGGTCCTTCAAGACGGAGCTGAGGGCAAGCAGACCCTTACAGATGCACCTATTGAAGATGAACTCCAGAATACGGCTGGGGGTGGCCAAACACCAGGAGAAGTAACTCCCCCGCATGAGAGTGAGGCCGAAAGCGAAGCCTCAACCCATCCATCCACTCCTGGCCGTGTCAGGACAGTGTACATGGCTGGGGATGATGTCGAGTCTGATGCACCGTCACAAGACATAGTCCAGCGCATAGACTCATTAGAGGGAGGTCTCAAAACCTTCTCTGCCTCTATATAAGCACTGACTCAAGTAGTGTTTGAGATGCGGTCGGCCTTGATCAGGACACCTTCAACTGGTCCTGACCCAGGAGCTAATGGGGAGTCGAGTGTGCCCCTCCAACGGGTGCCCTCGGATACAGAAGTACCTCGGACCTTGGAGCCCTCAAACGCTCCAATCCAGATGGTACCTCCTTTCCCGACTCCTAGCTCTACGGAGGATGTGGTCGAAATGATCAAAGACCTGCGGGAGCGCTTTGAGTCCAAGAACAGGCAAGAGGAACGCCAGAAGATGGGCATTCCCCAGCCTTATCCCCTCGAGTAGAACAAGGTGGTTTATCCCCCAAAGTATAAACCACAAACACTCACCCCATACGACGGGAAGGACTCTCCGCGACGGTACCTGACGTACTTCTAGTCACAGACAGGGCATCTTCCGAAGGAGGACGCGCTCCTCACCAGTATCTTTGTCGGAGCCCTGAAAGGAGTGGCGTATGACTGGTACTGCAGCCTTCCCGACAATTCCATATCGTCCTTCGACGACCTGACGCGCCTCTTCCTCGACCGCTTCTACGACAGTGGGAAGGACATGACGATGGCGTCTCTCATAGAGATACGTCAGAAGGAGAAGAAAACGGTTCGGGCGTTCATCGAACGCTTCCGATAGGCTTGCTTCAGGCTACCTCCAGGCATGCCAGAACATGCGCTCCTCTCCGCTTGCAGCATGAACATGTTGCCTGCAGTAAAGCTCTGGCTCAACTCTACTCCTCCTCCTGACTGGAGCTCCCTGATCATCGAAGCTTAAGCTGCAAAAAAGAAGGCGGCCAATGCACGTCTTCTGGGTGTCAGCTTCCCCGCCTTTGACGATAAGGGGAAAAAGTCCGCAGCTAACAGCTCCGGACGAGAAGCAAAGGGGAAACATGCATTGACTGTTAATGCCTCAAAAGGTGCATCTGTGCCTACTCAGAAGCCTCCACTGGCACCGAGACCCAAGGAGGTTTATTCATTCAATGATGACGACACCCTGCAACTTTTCGAGATACTGAAGCAGGGTGACAAGATCAAGCTACCGGACCCAAAGCGGTCCGATGAAGTTGGGAAAGTGGACAACCCAAGGTACTGCCACTACCATCAGTTTGTCGGACACCCGACCAAGGACTGCTACGTCTTCAAGAATTACATCCAGCGCATGATCAATGCGGATGTAATCTCCGTCGACTATGAAGAGAAGACGGTGTCGGCCAATCTGGTTTCGCTTCAGTTCGGCACCTTGCCGCCAACTACCACACAAGATGGCGTCGTCCCCATCCCTAAGGCGACAATGGAGGTGGTAAACTTACCACCTACTCGTGACAATATGAGTGGACTCACCCCGCCCACCACATCTCGAGGAGAGGTCCTCTGGGTTCACCCCGACCTCGTCTCCGAGGTGACTCAATCGGAGGTACGCCCTACCTCCAAATCAAAAGGCAGGAAGATCAAGTCTTGCCGCACAGTCTCTTCTTCAATAGAAGAGGCACTTCCAGTGCAAACCCGTGCACAACAGAGCTCCCAATCCGGCGAAGCCGCCGCCGAGGTGGTGCCTCCTAGCACCATCCCTGAAGAGGGTCCATCTAAGCCCTCAGCAGCCAATAAGCAGAAGCAGGTGGAGGCCCGTTTTGACAGACCTCTACGGAAGAAGAATGCTTCCGGGCTGTCCAAACCTCACAACTTCGACATTCTGGCACAATTAGCCAGTACACCTGCGCGCCTGTCTTTGTTCGAGCTCCTGCGTCTTTCTAAAGATTCCCGAGAAGCTCTCTGCGAAGCTCTGAAGGACGCTGAATCCTTTCTCAGTCAGGTCAAGCAGCCTGAAGACCTCCCAACTACTTGTGCGCACTGTCATTGTGCGGATGAAGTTATCCCAAACATAATTTTCACCCAACAAGACATGCTGCTCAAGCATCACCGACATAACCGACCGCTGTATTATACAGGGTACATTGGCTCGGTCAAGGTGAGCCGGATTCAGATCGATCCTGGGTCTTCCCTAAGCATCATTCCGAAGGCGCTGCTATCAAAGCTGGGGATCCCGATGTACCGGCTGGCGCCCTCCAATACAACCATCAATGGCTTCAATGCTAGCAAGAGCGAGCCATTGGGCAAGAACCGACTGAAGTGTCACATTAGCAGCCTCAAAACTGAGGTGACTTGTTATGTAGTAGACGCCGAGGTCAACTACAACATCCTGCTCGGTCGACCATGGCTGCATGAGTACATGGTGGTGCCCTCCACGCTCCACCAGTGCATGAAGTATGTATCCACCAATGGCGTCATCCGGACGGAGTTTGCAGACATCGATCCTTTCAAAGGGATTGAAGCCTACTTCACCGATTTCGACTTGTACAAACCCATTGATGAGGAGGAAGCCGACGACGCTGATGATGAGGCAGAGACGGCAACAGAGCCGGACATGGAGCCTGAGACGACTCCCGACGCCCCCTTGAAAATCTGACTGAAGGGGAAACCACCCCAGAAGGCGCCTCCAATGAGCATCAAGCTATCAGGGAAAGCGCCGGCTCGCGAAGCACCCCTGAAGATACGCCTCAAGGGAAAGCCACCTCAAACATCGGCTCCCCTGGTGGCAAAATTACAAGGGAAGGCACCACTCACCGGAGGCGCAACCGAGGCGCCACTCAAGGTGCGTCTCAAGGGCAAGCCGCCGCAGTCATCCAAGGTGTCAGAGAAGGCTCGTATAACCCTCTCAGACCCCAAAGCTGTATTGGACTCTCCTAGTCTGCCTCCAGTTCTTACAGACGAGGAGCTTGGTGATTATATCTCGGCTGACGTAGAGGCACCCTCCTTTGACAATGTAATCCCACGGGATAAGATCTCGTACTTTATCAATAATAGAGTGTCTTTTAATTATTCTTGTCTTCCACACTGGAATGCCATATATATATTAGACAACGCTCTACGGTCGTTGCAAACACAAGTAACGACCGTCTACCATAATCAAATAGTCCCGTCTCAAGGAGTCTTCATAGTCCCTCCACAGAGCCGAGACCAAGGCACCATCATCTCGGGCAAAATCGAACGTCGTCGGGACCTCCCGTCAATCGAGCCCGAACCTGATACCGGCAGAGTACAAGTCTATCGGTACATGGATGCGGCTAAGCACATCATCCAAAAGATGGGCTACGACCTGAAAAGCAACAAAGGCTTAAACTACGGCAAGGGTCGGCTTCTCCCTGTCCGGCTTTCGATGCCCAATGGAAAGCCACAGGACTATTATAATCGGACTGGACGAGGGTTAGGCTATGTCACGCCGCCATCAACCCTAGAGAGTTCAGATGCAGAAGACATAGAACATTTCCATTCGTCTGAAGCATCGACTTGGGATTCCGATACCAGTATCGGATCTATCTTCAGGAAAGTGCTGTCAGCTAACATGACGTCAGCACAACCTCAAAAAGGTGAAGGCGAAGACCAAGCGCCAGAACCCTTCGAAGAAGAACCCTGGGCCCAACGCCTAGGGGAACAATGGGAATCTCGTTTTGAGCTTCGTGAACCTCCCACCGAAGACGAAGTCGAGCAGATCGACCTCGGGGAGGAGTCTTCTTCCAAACCCATCTTCATCAGTAAAAGCCTGGAAGGAGAAGATCGAGAATCTTTAATCCAACTGGCTAAAGAGTATATCGACGTCTTCGCCTGGAGCTATGAAGACATGCCGGGACTCGATCCGCAGATCGCAATGCATAGGTTGAACATCTTACCTGATGCCAAACCTATCAAACAACAGCAGCGACGCTTCCGTCCGGACATCATGAATGCCATCGATCAGGAGGTTGACAAACTCTTGACTAGCGGCTTCATCCGTGAGGAACAACACCCGGATTGGGTAGCCAACATCGTTCCCGTCACCAAGAAGAAAGGAAAGATACGAGTCTGTATCGACTTCAGGGATCTCAACTCTGCTTGCCCGAAGGACGAATTCCCGCTTCCAATCACTGATGTGATGATCGACAACACATGTGGCTTTGAGCGCATGTCCTTCATGGACGGGTATTCAGGCTACAATCAAATCAAGATGTTCCCCGATGACGCAAAACACACGTCATTTAGGACTCCAAAGGGTGTTTTCTGCTACACAGTAATGCCCTTCGGCTTGAAGAACGCCGGTGCGACATACCAGCGAGCTATGAGCACCATCTTCCGTCAACATCTTCGCAAGACAGTCGAATGCTATGTTGACGATATCGCAGTCAAGAGCCGCCTCAAAAGAGATCACCTACAGGACCTGAAGACGGTCTTCGATCTCATGCGGACGCATCAACTCAAAATGAACCCCGCTAAATCCTTTCTGGGGGTTTCTAGCGGCAAATTCTTGGGCTTCGTCATCACAGCGAAAGGCATTCATGTTGATCCTGAGAAGACCAAAGCCATCCTCAACATGGACCCTCCGAAGAACCTTCGAGAACTTCGAGGCCTACAGGGACGTCTGGCATATATCCGGAGGTTCATAGCAAACCTTTCCGGTAAATGTCAACCCTTCACTCAGCTCATGAAGAAGGGAGTCTCTTATGTCTGGACAGAGGAGTGCCAGAAGGCTTTCGACGACATCAAAGCCTACTTGACGAGCCCACCAGTCCTGGTAGCACTAGTCACCGGCAAACCATTTCTCCTCTACGTCCGTGCCATGGATCATTCTCTTGGCGCTCTGCTGGCTCAAAATAGCGATACAGGCTACGAGCAGCAATCTACTACCTCAGTCGAACACTCATTGGGGCCGAACACCGGTACAACCCCGTCGAAAAGGAGTGCTTGGCTTTGGTGTTTGCCATCCAGAAGACTCGTCATTATGTCTCGGGTCAGACAATTCATGTCATTTCCCGATTCAATCCGTTCAGAGTCCTCATGACAAAGCCAGGATCATTGAACTCCCGGCTGGCTACATGGGTAATCTTGCTAACACCGTACAACATGGTGTTTGTGCCCCAAAAAGCTGTTAAGGGTCAAGCTCTGGCTGACTTTTTAGCTGCACACCCCATCCCAGAATCCTTAAAACTCTATGAAGATATCCCGGATGAGGTCCAAGAATCCAACGTCACCGAAGGAAGTTTCGTTTGGCGGATGTTCTTCGACGGCGCTTCGAGAACGGGCCCCAAAGGCCAAATCATCGCAGGAGTGGGGGTAGTCTTAGTCTCCCCCGATCAGCTGGTCATCCAACGTGCGTACTCTCTTTCGAAACCGTGCTCCAACAACGTTGTCGAGTACTACGCACTCGTCATGGGACTCCAGCTCGCACAACAGCTGGGGGTCGACCATCTGGAAGCTTACGGCGACTTAAAACTCGTCGTAAACCAGGTTCGGGGATAATACGAAGTTCGCCATAAAGATTTAATCCCTTATCATGAAGTCGCGTTGAACATCATTTCAACCTTCACCGGGTTCTTCATTGAACATGTCCCCCGTTTACAAAACTTGGAGGCCGATGCTCTGGACGGCCTCGCAGCCTCATTAGCAGCACCCTTTGGGACTCAACACTATATCACGGTAACAGGACGAGATCTGAGTTGTCCCAGAAACAACCTGTGCTTGCAAATGGCTCACGCCATGTCAACAAATACTGGTGTTAACGTCCGAGACTGGAGGTTCCCGTTCATCGACTTCGCTGTCTACGGAATCCTTCCAGAGGACCCGAAAGAAGCCGTCTCAGTCAGGAGACGCTCTCTTCGATACTACTACGATACGGCTACCAAAATGTTGTACCGACGCTCCTTCGATGGGCTCCTCCTTCGATGCATGTCCAACGAAGAAGTAGCCGAAGCTCTTCAAGAAGCTCATGACGGAACTTGTGGAGCTCATCAACCCGGTCCTAAGTTGCAAGATCGACTGTGACGTATGGGCTACTTCTGGCCAACCATGGTTGCCGATGCTGTCGAATATGCCAAGAAGTGCCACGCGTGCCAACTTCATGCAGACTTTATACATACACCATCGGAGCCGCTACATCCTACAGTCGCCTCCTGGCCCTTCGAAGCCTGGGGCATGGACATCGTAGGGCCAATCACCCCTCCTTCATCGAGAGGACACCGTTTCATCCTGGCCATCACCGACTACTTCTCCAAATGGGCGGAAGCAGTTCCACTAGCAGAAGTAAAAAGCTCCAGGGTGGTCAGCTTTATCAAACACCATGTCATTTACTGTTTTGGGGTACTCCGACGGATCATCCATGACAATGGTCCTCAGTTTATCAGCCACATTTTCAGCAGGTTCTGTGACAAGAATCGCATTCAGAACGTAGCCTCAACCGCCTACAATCCGGCAGCAAACGGATTAGCTGAGGCATTCAACAAAACTATCGTTAGGCTGCTCAAAAAGATCGTGTCATCCAACAAACACGACTGGGACGAAAAGCTTGGCGAATGCCTTTGGGCCTACCGCACAACAGTACGGACCCCAACAGGCAACACTCCATTCTCCCTGGTCTATGGAAGCGAAGCAGTACTGCCTCTCGAGATACAGATACCTTCGCTCCGCGTAGCAATCACAAACGAACTCACAGAAGAGGACAATCAACGTCGTCGTCTGCGAGAACTGGAGGCACTTAACGAAAAGCGTCTCTTAGCTCAGCAACGCATCGAGCTCTACCAAGCCCGTATATCACAGGCTTTCAACAAAAAGGTCAAAAAGAGGACTTTCCAAGTTGGCGACCTGGTTTTAGCAGTCAGAAGACCAATGGTGTTGACCCACAAGACACCAGGAAAGTTCGAGCCCAAGTGGGAAGGACCTTTCATCATAGAGACGGTATACTCAAACGGTGCTTACCGCCTCGCCAAACCCAATGGGGACTTATTCATAATGCCCATCAATGGCAAGTTCCTAAAGAAGTACTATTCTTGACATCCTCCAGACATGTACTTCCTCAAACAACCTCTTTCCACAAACTCATACGCCTCCGGGACCCAGCTGTTCCGTGGCATCTTCCAGTAGAAAGATAACCACGTCCATATTACCTCTGAGTTGTCTCTTTACACCCTACAAAGCAGAATCTTACACTTCGTAAGCCTACGCTACCCTTCATGTTTACCACGTCCACATTACCTCTGAGTAAACATCTTGTACAAACAACCCCTGTGTTATTGTACATTTATCGCAGAACTTCCACGTCCATATAACCTCTGAGTTGTTCGGCGTATCCCCCAAGATCATTCCTACCACGTCCATAATACCTCTGAGTAGGGAGTTTCTATCATTTCGAACCCAGTGATTGCCATGTCCACATTACCTCTGAGCAAACATAATGGTTCCTTCAAACTTATTATCTGTACCTGAAAACCAAGGTGCGCAAAAGATAATAGGTCCACACAAATCATCAAGTTCATAACAACAAAAGATGAACACATCACAAAAAAAAGTTGTAGACTTCTTTATTCTTCTGAAAAGGGAGTACAAGAAACTACATCATTCCCCCCAGTAAGGGTTGCAAAAGAATACAAAAGAAAAAGGGAAAAACTATTATCCCTGAATCTCCCCAGGATGGGCTGATAGCTCCCTGACTCGAAGCTTTAAGTCGACTGCGCAGGCCTCCACCGTCGCCAGGACTCGTCGCTCTACTTCTCGGTGCATCAATTCAATGGCCCCAGCGGAAGTATCACTTGCATGCTTCTCATCAAGCTGTTGTCGTTGCTGCGCCAAGGCAAGAATCCGTTGAGTAAAGGTCGCCTCATCCTTCTTAAATGCTGCATGTTCAGCCCGGACACGCTCGACCTCTAATTGGAGTTGGGCCCATTGGTCTTCAAGGCGGCGCATCTGGGTGTCGATATTCGCGATATTAGCTTCCAATGCAGCTCGAGTTTCCACCGTCGTCTTCATGGACTGAGATAACTGCTCTACCGCAGCCTCAGTCTCAGCCACCTCGCGCTCCCAAACGCCCACGGTGGCCTGGTATGAAGACTCGATCTCGGCGATCAGCTTCCCCTTCTCCGCCTCTATCAGGATAGAAAGGTCATTTCGCTGGATGCATCGAAGTTCCGCGAGCCGCTCATCCAGCTCAATCACCGAAGCCTCCAGAATTTCGGCCATATGGTCGTGGCCTTGGTGAATACGAATGAGCTCGATACAGGGCATTGCCAGAGCTTTTGCCATCGCAAAACTCCCATTGGCATTCATCACAGCAGATACACCCTTCTGCAGCATTTTGTATACCCCCTCGACGAAGAATTTCACATACTCGTCTGCATCCGCCAGGACCTGCGACGTCATCGCGAGAGTTGGAGGAGCTACCACAGTTTGTGGACCGGAAGAAGATCCGCCAATCTCAATCAGCGAGACTTGAACCTCGGCATTAATGGGCTCTTCATCAACCGGGGCTGGACTTCTAGCCCGAGGAGCCGAAGCAACAGAAGGAGCCGGCACAGGCATCGAGATGGTCCCCCAAGTAGAAGGAGCTACAGAGGGTTCTACACCCTTACCCTTCTTAAGCCCGGAGGAACTACCGATGTCAACGACCACCTTTTCTATCCCCAACATCCTATCAACAGTTGGTACCTCCCTTGGCAGAATAGGGAGATTATCACTTGTCTCTTGACTCGTCGCAGCGGTCTTGACTGGCAGACGGGTCTCATCATCGAGTCCCTCAACAGGGACAGAATCTGTCGCTACCTCCTGAGTGGTAGCCGCCTCAACTTCTACGGTTGAAGCCGGGGTAGGACTCGGCAATGATGCGGCCGACCTCCCCTCATCATGATAAAGAGGGGATTCAACCCTCTCCTCTGTCTCAGCTACTTCTGTTGCCTCCGCAACAGGCACTTGCAGCTCTGGAGCAACGTCATCGGAAGACGACGAACTCCATTCTTCTTTACCACCAGGAAACGGCGTGCTTGTCTCAGTTTCCCTCCTAACATAATCCGGGGATACCGGAATCTCCACGTCAACAGCATCCTCCGGATCTTCCTCCATGGGAGACATCATGGTCGGTGGGATACGCACTTCAGACGAGCCTGCCGTCCCTTCTCGCCTGCTTCCACCTGACTTTGGGGTGCGAAGTTTTCTTTTTAACGGTTCCTACAAGAGAAGATGAAGCCTCGTAAATAGTGGAACCAAAATCAGATTATGTGGGACACCTTTACCTCTGCGGACGTTGAATCTGATGACGCCGTCGGTGATGACGCCTTCTTCTGCTTCTTCGGTACAGGAGATTCAATCCCTTCGTCTGCACATCGCTTTGATCGATCGCCCGAGGGTTCTGCTTGAGAGGCGGAAGGGGCACTCCGGTGACCTATCCCTGACGGACGATGCGATCGGGCCTTCACCGGCCCGTTCCCGGTCATAGCTAACTGGGTGCCTGCAATAAGACTGGTCTCCCTGTCATATCCAGAGGGCGCAGCAGCCATAGCACAGTAAAATTTGGCGGCTGAGTAAAGAATGGGCGGCCGCGGATCTGGGACGGGTAACGTAAAACGAGCCCCAGTACATCCGGTATTATAGTAATGCCAGGCTCGTGCACCATCCAACAAACTTCCAATATACCCCATAGAAATACTGGGGTTATCCAACATCATCTGGGCATAACCAAATTGTCGCGCAAAGCGGCTTGGCAAATATGGTTTCAGCTAGCACTGATTCCTGTTCCTATATACCAGATGAGACGGCCGGATACTCTGCAACCAGCGGAATCCCCATTGAGGCAGAGTGGTGGTACCTTCGCCCAGATCCCTTAGATCTTCGTTGGCCTCAAAGACCAAGTAGATTGGACCAACTTTGGTAATTTCCCAACCCTGAAGACGGCATAAAACCTTTCTACAAACAGGGACACCAGTATGTGACCAGCTCCTCCGATTGAAACAACGAAGGAGTGCATCTCCAGCCTTATAATCTTCTTCCGAGCCCAGACTCATCACACTGGGATGATGCAAAATCAGCCATCCCATCAAATAGTGAAATGGCAGTTCGGCACGCGGGAAGTTATTGTTTCGGCCTCTGTCATGAATCACATTTCCAGCAAACTCTCTCAAACCTCGCTGCAGGTTACATACCATTGCGGGGAGAAAAGCCAAACGCCGGCCGAAGACCAGCTTCACGGCTGGCAGGATTAAGTTTCGGGTTACCCTCTCTACGGTACCGGATCCGCCTGCGAACACGCAATCCCGGAGCCATATCATCAGGTAGGACACCAACACCGCCTTGGGTGACATCCGATAAGCAATATGCCAGAAGCAGCTGTAGGAGCGTGCATCTGACTGCTGGTCCTCATTTCCTCGAAGATTTTTCTCCCCTAACCTGCTCATTTCGGACAACACTTCGCTAGGAGAGAGCGCCGGTGGAGTGGAAAATTGTGAGGGATCCTCCTTGTCTTGTCTAAAGACATAATCTCTCCAAGCGGTCACATGAGGCTGCGTTCCGTTCCTATCCCGTCTCTGCATATAGTAATGATGACTTGCCACTTCCTTAAAGACGGCCGTCATCTCCTCAGCCCTGTCCTCCAGGACTTGAAGTTCCTCGTTGGTGGGAAAGTACTCTTTATAGGGTTCCGACCCCCAAGGGAGTTTTGACACCTCGTACATCTCATAAAGTGCGAACCCTAATTCCCCCACCGGAGTAAAAAAGGTCCCGGTATGGACATCAAACATCTCCAGTAGTGCGAGGAACATATGCCTGTTGAGATCAACACCCGCCTGGGTAGCACGGATCGCGGCAGTCAACCCAATCTCTCGAAGCTCGGTCCGAAACCATGACAAGATCCAGAGTGTCAGTTTATCCTACTTGGAAACGTAATGGCACCAACCCTCTACCCGAAAATCTCCTTTCGGGTATGAGCGTTCCATCAAAAGCATACGATGTATAAAAGTCAAAGCACTATAAGCAAACGTATCAATGGGTACGTCACTATAGAGGCTCCCGGGGCGTAGAGTCCGCCAGGTGAAAGAAGACCCAGACCGTGTGGCGGTCAAAGTATCCCTTCGGTCGAAAGTAGAATCAATTTGGATGACGCCAGTCACCGCTCCCCCCTGAGCAGGGGTAAGATCCCAAGACATCCTCCTCTGGGAAACAAGGCGACAGAAGGATGTCAAAGGCCATTGACGTTCAAGTTGCTTGACAGTCATATGCACCCCATTCGCTGTAAAGAACCAGTCCTCCTTGACCTTCAACACCGTCGCATCAGTAGAAGTGAGACGGTCTCCGAATAGGAACTCAGGCTTCAAGAAGGTCAATTTATCAGATGTGGAAGATTTTAAAACACCACGTTCCATCATCCGTTTGAGGAACCCATACCGCTGCTCACGGATTTGGGTCATTCTCTCGGGAGGCTGATCCAGCATAAGAGCCTCTTGAGCGGGGTTTATCACTTCCTCATCATACTCTACTCCCATCTGGTTGAAGACAGCCTCCAAAAACACTTCATTCAAAGGTGGGATTGCTACCGACACTAGCAAAGATCAGAAAAAATGTTAGAAGCAACAAGAAGAGCTTCGGCGCATCATCAGGGTTTAAGCCCATGTGCGTCAGCAGCCTCGGCGCATCATCAGGGTTTTAGCCCATGCGCGTCAGCAGCCTCGGCGCATCATCAGGGTCTAAACCCATGCGCGTCGGCGAACAAAGACCGCGACACATCATTAAAGACCCAAGGTCTATGTGCGTTGGTGTACGGAAAAACGAGACTTACCGACCACCTCTGGCCGAACTTCGACAGGCCGTCGGGGAACATCAGCCGTTACAACTTCCGCAGGCTCCTTCGCTTTCTCCTTCCCCTTGCCGGCACCGCCGCGAGGAGTCTTGGGAGCCATTCTCTCAAAGAAGAAAAAGTTAGGGTTTTGAAGAAAAAACTCTAAAGAAAGCAAAGGCACAGAGCAGATGAATTCTCTCTCTCTCCAACCCTTACCTATTTATAGGGCTTGGTCGCACGCGTGAACCGATGACGTGTAATCTCAGCCGTCGCTTCGGGTTCCGTGAGGAGATAACAACAAATACAACCAAAAGATCATCATTAATCTTTTGGGTTACCAAAGCGTCATCATCATCAACTGAAAGGAGCATGCGCCCGAACAAGCATGCGCCCAAAAATCATACGCCCTGACCTCCATGCTTCTTATTCAAAGTATTCCAAAACTCATTCAAAAGTTTTGAAAACTTTGAAGGGGGTCTTGTAGAAGCATAGAATTTCACAACCAGAAAGCCCATGCGCCAGGCATTATATGTGCCAGAACTCAGACAGCTAATCGAATAAGCCATAGACATTCGAAGAAGGACTTTCTATTTTATATATAAAAGTCTATTACATGTCTAGAAAAGGTTGTACAAAGGAGAATTTCTACAAAGGAATGATCCTAGATCTACAGCCAACAGCCACCATGCGCTTTCCAGATAGGCGCAGCAACCACCATACGCCTTCCGATAGGCGAAGCAGTCACCATGCGCTGTCAGCCAGGCACAGCAGATGTCATGCGCCTCCAGCCAGGCGCATCCTACCATCTCTTCAGCAGCTCAGTTATGTGCATCCAGCTCAGTTATGTACATCCCTTCAGCAGCTCAGTTATGTGCAACTCTTCCAACCAGGCTCACCTGGCCGAGCAGAGCCCAGTTATGTGCCGCTCTTCCAGCCAGGCTCGCCTGATAAGTGCTTTGCCAAGCAAAGCATTTAACCCTCTGGCTGGAACCAAGGGAGAGAAGAGCACCGCAAATGCTGTGGCCAGGGGAGGCTTCGAAAGAGCCTCCAAAGACCAAGGAAGACCGTGATCGAAATCATGGCACAAGGAGCTTTCAACACAATCAAAGTGGGGGGCACCCACTTTGAAGGAAGAGAGAGCCTAGCACCGCCATTCCGATCTACGGCTCTTCCGGAATAACGGAGACGAGGCCCGAACATCCTTATCTTTGGATGCAACAGGCACCTTCCGCCTGCCTCAGAAGCCCTCGACTCCGTCTTTTGGATGTAACAGTCACCTTCAAGAGCATCGAAGACAACACGACATCTCATCTTCACCCTCGGGAGCACTTCGTCAACAGAATGCACCCACATATCCAAGTTCATGTTGGAAGTACGTAAGGGAATGAGGAGCAAACCTTCTTTCCATGCCACTATTTATAGGCCGGGCAAATCAAACCCACGCGCCAAGTGGATGACTCTCCGAATTCTGTGCAATGAATTTGCATTAAATGGATGAACCGGACGCCTCGAATTCAGCCAAACGGCTATTTGTAGCACTCGAGGAGCGAGACAGCCGCGTCATTAAAGGACATGTCGGATGCGCCAGCCAAACAGCGCATCACACGGATGCGCCCTCCTGCATTAGGCACATCTCCAGACGCACCCTACAGTACCTGGCGTATCACAGAGGATGCGCCCTCACATCTCCATGCCAAGTGGAACACCAACCAATGTGCCCACTCAACTGTCCATCGAACGTCACAAACATTAAATGCTGAACTGACACCAGAGTTGGCAGCACGCTTCCTAAAGTCTGAACAGTTGACAGCTTTTTCAGAGAACGAAGCGTCGGCAACGTCAGCATCATCATGACTCTATCCCGACGGCTACTGCCACGTGGCCACCCGCATGCGCCTCTACGGCCATGCGTCCAAATTCGTATGCGCCTCTACGGCCATGCGTCCAAACCAGCATGCGTCTCAAAAGCCATGCGCCTCAGACCCTTCACTGATCCCTAAGACAGAAGAAGAGTCTCCAGTTGAAGCTTTGCATGCGCTTCAAAAGCCATGCGCCCCAGACTGATCTCTGATCCCGAAAGACAGAAGGAAGGTCACCTGCATGCGCCTCAAAAGCCATGCGCCCTAAATGGTTTATAACTCCTAAAGGTTATGAGCCGCAGTCTCCTCCTGCGCCCAGATCCAAGGCGCAGCTCACCAGATCACTGCCCCCCCAAATCCGAGATCTTCGAGCCATGGGTCGATGACACGTGTCCTTTGACTCAACTCGTCCAAGATTTCAGCAACAGAAAGATCTTCTCCTCTGCTACGTGCCGGCTCACAACAGCAGTATGAAGAGTTCAACCTTCCAATCAGGGCGCATCATCCGTGCGCCCCCATCAGCAACTTCCACGTGGCGTCCCCACACACCGGTGCATCTTACATGCGCATATGAGCAGCCAGCCTGCAAAACTATAAATAGAGGGATCATTTCCTTCTCATCTACGGACAACACACAGAATCCACAACGAACATACAAGAGAGGCAGATACAGACACTCAACGTTTTCCTTCTCTCAGCAAGCTCCAGCACCCAGAGCAATCCACGCCTTCAGAGAACCGATAACCGTCGTCAGCCGGTCAACGGAGTCAACGCATTACTACTCGCTCCATTGGCACTAAGGACCCGGCTTAAACAAAAGTGTACTCCTAGGACTACGTCTAAGTCCTACATTGTAACACTGTTCTGTTTGTATTAAAGTTTTCAATCAAACAATTTTAATGGCAAACAACCATGTTAGAAGATACTGTTATCCGATGAACATGACCAATGCTGGTATCAGAATCCCATGAGGTGGAATCAGAAGAGTTAGATCGTTCTTCTTCGTCAGATTCGAAAGTTCTGGAGTCGGAAGTGGTGAAGAATAACCTAATCTCCGCTTCGATTTACTATGATATTATTGTGATTTTTCTTTTGGAATAAAAATACCAAGGGGAGTTCATCTTCCTTTACCGCTGTTGAGGCCTGTTCTGAAATCATAGCCCATTTTATGGATGATTGCTTTGGCTTGTGGACTATAGCGACGTAATTGTAGTCTTCTAGTATCGTCTCTATTATCAATATAGAGCATAACTTTTTGTTCTTCTCTTTTATTAAAAAGTATGGGCTTTTCATCTTTCTTTCGAGACGGTACTAAGAAGTATGACTCTTGTATTGAATCCAATAATACTATATTTCGTAGAGATGATACGACTCCTATTGTAAGTAGTTTAAAGCCATCTAGCTTATCCAAATAACATTGAGTATAGTAAGAGACATCAATATACTGCAAAAGAGATGCTTTATTGATTTTTATACCATCATTTACAATAGGACCTTTAGCCTTAGCAGGCTTAGTCAGATTGATGACAATAGGGACAGAAGAAGAGCGAGAAGAAAGAGGAGACGTTTTACGACGAAGGTCGATTACAATCGGCTCAGAAGAGGTGAGCTTCCTTTGTTCCTGACTATCACCAATGGACTACTTCTCATGGAAAGGAAGATAGATAGTCAATGGTTTGGAAGACTGAGGACAGGTGATTGCAATAAAAATCAAACAGGTATTACAGAACACTGAACATGATTGCAAACTCGTTTGTACAAAGGGAAGCCTAGAAAGAAATCCTAGGAAAAAATCTAAGTACAATTGTTTAGTTTTGATTCTAGGGGGTGACGGTGGAGGCTCAGAAAAGTGCTATCAAATCTGCCTTAATCCGTGGACTATCTGATGCAGTCTCTAGCTCATGAAGAAATTACTTCTCTCTTGAAGGTTGCCAGCCTTTGCAGGGGTGTGGCACCCTGCTATTTATAATAGGATGTATTTTGAGCCGCATGGATGGCTTGTGGCCACGTGGCTGATCAGCACGCGAAGACCCGCTCTTGGGCTGCCATCTGTCGATTTGTTGGGATTTCGTTGCAGCAAATCTGGGTAGTTAGGGACTGGGTCCATTTGCGACGCGTCCCGTTGCATATGGTATTGTTAGTCTTCGATCATATCGGGTCGCATGAGAGAGATTTTCCTCTTTCACCTTCTCCTCCTTTGAATTCATCATACTTTCTGTAATGGCTCCAAAAGCTCCTAAGTTGATTGGTGCGGTAGCCAAAGGAAAGAAACTTGCTTCTCCGTCGAGAGCGGCATACACTCCTTCCATTCGTCCCGATGTGCAACATGCTCTCAAAAGTAAGGATGGTGAACCGACGATGACTGAAATTTTAAATGGCCATAGCGTATATTTTCATGCGCGGGGTTGTCGTGTACCGCCTTTGCTATAAGCCTGGTCGTTGTATGTCCTATCTCGTCTGGGCCACATGTGTTCTATACGATAGGGCTGCATGGACTTGGCTGTATAACTGCTGCTCATTCGAACTTGAACTACCTGAGTGCCTCAAGATCGGTCTATAAAATATTTTATGACTAAGCCGTATATGTGTCGTATGAGTACTTTATGATCGGGCCGCATGAATACTGTATGACTGGGCCGCCTGATTATCTCGTGGCTGATCCGCACGAGTATTGGGCCGCATGAGTTCTTCATGACTGAGCCGCATCGACCCCTTTGGAGCTTTATGAGTTCTGTCTTGGCTGGGTCGCATAATTGGCTAGGTCGCATAACAGAGTTCTTTATTTTTTTGGTACTAACTCCTATTTTTCCCCTATTTTTGTAGGGATCCGGCTAGCAAACTTTTTTAGGACCGGTGTCAGCGATGGAGTGAAAATACAACATTCTGGCGCCTACATCAGACAGATCAAAACTCCTCATGCTTCAGAAGAGTTTTTCCTATACCTTTTTGGCATATACATCAAACACCTCAGGACTCTTCATGCTTCGGAAGAGTTTTTCCCAGGTGGTAGGAAGAGCCTTTATACCTCGGAGAGTTGGACGGTGGTCAGGCATCGTTATGAGCGTCCTGCCCTCACGGCTCTCTAAGTAGGCGAAATCACCATCAAGGACCATATTTTGAAGGTATGTTCCCTTGGGGGAGCAGGGCTAAGGCATCCGCAATACGGAGGGGAGGATAGCATGCTATATTTACCCTCCTCCCGGCAGCTCCTTGGAGATTCAACAGCTTTGTTTGCTTTTCAGCAGTTAAACATGACTTCCTTCGAGGGCCACGAAACTGCTTGAAGACGAAGCGCTGTCAATCCCAACTATGTATTGCTAGATTTTTCCTTTCTTTGCTGTCGATGTAGTCTTATAAATGTAACTGATCTTGAATAAGCAGAGTATGTTCACACCATACTTTATCTGTGATATTTTGTGGTGCTTGTACTAGAGGGCCTAATACAGTATTTGTATTTGATAAAAGATATCCACTGGGGGATTTTTGTGGACCTATTGCCCTTTTGCGCATCTGGAAATACGAGCAAATAGATTTGAATGATATTTTGTAGACCTACTACTATTTGGTACACCAATGGTGCGAGTAATTGATTAGAATAACTTTTGTGGACTTATTACCTTTTTTGTGTACTGGCGATGCGAGTACGGATAATAAGTAGAGAGGGAACCAACATATTTACTCAGAGGTAATGAGGAAGTGGTAAATATGGGTCAAAACAAAGCCTTCCTACTCAAAGGTAATGAGGACATGGTAGTGGTAGGCATAATAGAGGTACACAAAACAACTCAGAGGTGCTATCAACGTGAAAGTTCTATGCATTGGGTGATTTGTTTGTGATGGACGGGAAAACAACTCAGAGGTAATATGGACATGGTTGTTTTTCCCCGTTGGGGAATTTTGTGGACCTATTACCCTTTTTTGTGCACTGGCAGTACGAGTAATAGATTATGATAAGTTGTATGGACCTATTACCCTTCTGCGTACTGGTGGTACGGGTAATAGATTTTGAGACAAAAGCTATGACCAGAAATTTCATAGATATGACCAAAGGATGAGATATAGATTCATTCGGAGTAGTCAGAGAGTAAGTTCAGTGGTACCTGAGGGTACGTAACTCAACAATCTGGGAGATTTGAAGTTGGAGTGTAAGTTCAGCGATACCTGAGGGTATATAACTCACAATCTGAGAGATAGTTGAAAGGTGTCGTTTAGACATAGTATTTCTTGAGAAACTTATCGTTGATAGGCATCATGAGCAAGTCTTCATTTTTTTTGCGAGATGATACGGGCCGTTGGAGAATACGATCTCGATGACGAACGGACCCTCCCACTTAGGCTGGAATTAGTCGGGGGTCTTGTGAGTCATGACCTTTGGTCGACGAATGGCCAAGACAAGATCGCCAACTTGGAATATTCTCTGTTTGACTTTCTTGTTGAAAGTTCGAGAGATAAGCGCTTGGTAGAACTCGATGCTTTGTTGAGCTTGTAAACGCTTCTCATCTAATACCTCTAACTCTTGTAGCCATCGGCGGTAGTTATCGTTCGCCGTTAACCGGTAGGTGAGGGCCACTCGAAGTGAGGGGATCTGAGTTCCCAATGGGAGGACTGCCTCGCTCCCGTAAACCAAGGAGAACGGTGTATTTCCTGTAGCCGTCCGAATTGTCGTCTGATACGCCCATAAACACTTACCAAGCTTTTCCTTCCAGTCGTGCTTGTTTGCAGATACGAACTTTTTGAGGAGCTTGATTATGGTTTTATTGAATGCTTCAGCCAGACCATTGGCCGAGGGGTTATATGCTGTCGAGGCCATGTTCTGAATTCGATTCTTATCACAAAATCGATAGAAAGCGTGGCTTGCGAACTGCGGACCATTGTCATGAATAATCCTCAGGGGCAGTCCAAAACGGTAGATGACGTGATGTTTTATGAAGCTAATCATGTTCAATGTTTTGACTTCTGCCAACGGAACAGCTTCTGCCCATTTGGAGAAGTAATCGGTGATTGCAAGTATGAACCGATGCCCTCTAGACGACGGCGGGGTGATTGGCCCAATGATGTCTATTCCCATGCTTTGAATGGCCAAGAGGCCGATGTCGGGTAAAAGAATTCAGATGGCAGATGTATGAAATTTATATGGATCTGGCAAGCCTTGTACTTCTTTGCATAATCAACTGCATCTGCGACCATTGTGGGCCAGAAATAACCCATCCGACGAATACGATCTTGTAATTTCGAGCCAGGTTGGTGAGCCCCATAAGTACCATCATGAGCTTCACGTAGAGCTTCTTTGGCTTCTGCGTTTGACAGGCATCTTAGTAGTAGCCCATCGTAGGATCGCCGATATAATATTTTTATCTCTGTATCGTAGAAGAATCTGAGGGAGCGTCTTCTGATTAAGGTAGCTTCCTTCTTATTCTTTGACAGAATTCCATAGACCGAAAAGTCGATGAGCAGGCGTCTCCAGTCTTGTATGTCGTCGGTTATCTGGATGGAGTAACTTATACCCAGTTGAAGATTATTCCTGGGGCAAACCAGTTCATGGCCTACTATGTTAACTAGATGATGAGTGTTATTTGGGAGTGCCAAGGAAGCGGCAAGACCTGCCAAGGCATCGGCTTCGATATTTTAAAGCCTAGGAACGTGCTCTATAAAGAACCCCTCCAAGGTTGTAATGATGGCAATTGCTGTCAGATAATAGGGAATCAGGTCCTCATTTCGAACCTCGTATGAACCCCGGATCTGGTTAACAACCAACTGCGAGTCACCATATGCTTCCAGGTATCTGATTCCCACTTCTTTTGCGAGTTGGAGTCCAATGACTAGAGCGTTATATTCGGCTACGTTATTCGAACAGGGTTCTATAAGAGAATACACCCGATTGACTACTAGTTCGAAGGGAGAAATCAATACCACCCTGACTCCAGCGATGATATCACCTTGTGGTCCCATTCTTGAAGTGTCGTCGAAGAACATGCGCCAAATAGCGTTGTGCGAAGTCAAATTCGAGGCGACAACTTCATCAAGAATTTCTTCATAAATTTTGGCTGTTTCTGAGCCTGGATAGGCTGCTATAAAGTCAGCCAGGGCTTGACCTTTGATTGCCTTCTGCAGAACAAAGACCATGTCGTATGGGGACAACAGTATCGCCCAGGTGTCTAGACGAGAACTGAGTGTGCCTGGCTTGGTCATGAGAACCCTGAGGGAATTAACTCGTTAAACAACATGGATGGTCTGCCTTGTCACATAGTGTCGTATTTTCTGAATGGCGAATACTAGGGCAAGGCACTCCTTCTCCACGGTAGTGTACCTGTGTTCTGGTCCTACCATCATCCGGCTGAGATAGTAAATGGCTTTTTCATGGTCCGCATTATTATTCTGTGCTAGTAGAGCACCGAAGGAGTGTTCTATTACCCGTACATAGAGCAGGAAGGGCTTTCCGGCGACCAGAGCTACCAGAACTGGCAGATTCATCAAGTACTTCTTAATATCATCAAAGGCATACTGACATTCCTCGTTCCATACAAAAAAGACACATTTCCTCATGAGTTGAGTGAAGGGTTGGCATCGTCCTGAGAGGTTAGATATAAACCTCCTGATATAGGCTAGTCTTCCCTGAAGGCTGCGGAGTTCGAAAAGATTCTTTGGTGGATTCATCTCCAGGATTGCTTTTGTTTTGTCGGGATCTATGTGAATGCCCCTGAAAGTAATGACAAAGCCCCATAACTTTTTGCTGGACACCCCCAGAAAAGACTTGGTAGGATTTATCTTCAGGTTGTGTGCCCGCATGAGATCAAACACTGTTCTCAAATCATGTAAATAATTATTTTTGGTGTGGCTCTTGACGTCGATGTCATCTACGTAACACTCCATCATCTTGCACAAATGATCTCTGAAGATGACACTCATAGCCCGTTGATACGTAGCACCGGTGTTCTTCAGGCCGAAGGGCATAACCGTATAGCAATATATGCCGATCGGCGTTCGGAATGATGTATGCTTTTCATTATCAGGAGCCATCTTGATTTGATTATACCCTGAAAAGCCATCCATAAAGGACATGCGCTTGAAGCCACACATATTATTGATTATTATATTGGTAATCGAAAGTGGAAATTCATCCTTAGGACATGCCGTATTCAGATTGTGAAAATCGATGTAGATTCAGATCTTTTCCTCCTTCTTGATGACTGGCACTATATTGGCTACCCAGTCTGGGTGATGCTCTTCACGGATGAAACTTCTAGCTATAACCTTGTTCACTTTCGTCTCGATGAATTCATGATGTCTGGACGAAAATGCCAATGTTGTTGCTTGACTGGTTTTATGTCTGGATAAATGTTGAGCTTATAGAGTACAACCTCAGGATTTAGCCCTGGCATGTCTTCATTGCTCCAGGCAAAGACGTCGATGTATTCTCTGACGAGTTGTAACAACAACTCTCGTTCGTCGTCTGTCAGACTTTTACTGACGAAGATTGGCTTTGGAGAGGATTCATCGCCAAGGTTAACTTGCATAACCTCACCTTCAGTGGAAGGATCGCGAAGTTCAAAGCATTTCTTCCATTGTGCATCTAGTTGTTGGACCCACGGCTCCAACTCGAGTGGTTCAAGTAGGTCTTCGTCTTCTTCTTTGAAATCAGCGGATGTCATATTGGCAGATAATGTCTGTCTGAATATATCTTTAATACTGCTATCGGAGTCATAAATGGGTGACTCGGATGAATGAGAGTGCCACTCGCATTCTCCGTCAGAACTTTTGGGCATTGTTGGTGGAGTAACATACCCGAGGCCGCGTCTGGATTTGTGATAATGATCCTGAGGCTTTTCTGCCGGTGCCGGTGGCTGTAGAGGTAGTTGCCGACCACTGCCATAATTTAGACTCGGGGTAGCCTCCATGTCGTACCCCTGCTTTTACATGAAGTACTTGGCTTGAGGACTGTACAAGTAGAGCGGTAGTCTTCCAGTGTCAGGTTCGAGTGATCCCATCCTCTTCTGTCTGGGACCGAAAAGTAAGCACCTTTTGTGGGAGTCAGTCGATTTGGGGTACGGACGGTTGTCTCCTGGGTGTGCATTCTCATGTCTAAACAGTCCCGTGTGGTATATGTTAGATTAGGCTTATCATACTCAGAATAGTCTAATGGCAGCCTATTATTGATGAAATAAGGAATTTTATCTACCGGGATTACATCATCAGGAGAGGGGCTATCCGCCTGTACAACTACGTATTTGGCGAGTTCCTCGTCCTCTTTGGCTACCCCATGTGATCCTAAAGGTTGGAATGCCGTCTTGGGTAGCTTGACTACCATGGGTTCTGCTTGAGGTATTGATTTGCCTGAGAGTGTTGGATTGACACTTGGCTGCTGACTCGTCTTGGAAAGACGGATGACAATGGGCTCAGTAAGGGACTTTGTGTCTTCTGGTCACCTTGGAGTAGATTTTGGTAATCGGATTACCATTGGGGTTGCAGAGGGCCTTGCATCTTCCTGTTGCCTTTGATTGGTCTTTGGCAACCCGATCACCATTGGTCCTATGACAGGTTTTGGCTCTTGGTTGGATCTCGAGAGACGGATGACCATTGGTTCCAACTGCGTAGGTGTGGCAGGAGAACCGAGCACCTCTTTATGCAAGGTTGCAAAAAGGGGTGCGGCCCTGCCCGATTTGCGGGCTTGGAGACGAATTCTCAAGGGTTCTTCTGGCCCTGTGATGGCTTCCGGCTCATCCGTTATATGCTTCCTGGACTGTAAGCCCCTGTTTTTCAATTTTAGTTTTATTAGTGCTAATTAATTTTTAATGTTAATTTTTAGCCTTAAAATAATTATTGGGATTTTTAGGAATTTTTCTATATTTTTAAAATGAGTTTTAAATATAAAAATATCACTTTGCAAATTATTTGGAATTAATTAAATAGGTTTTGCAATTTTTAGATATGTTATTATATCAGTTTGTAATTAAGGAAATGTTTTTAATTAGAAAATGCAAATTCTATTTTGCATTTTCTCACTAATAATTCTATTATGCAAAATCCTATTTCCTAAGGGCCCTTTTGCAAATCTACCAAACCCCCCCCCCCCCCCCCCTCTCTCACACGACAGCTCTCCCTCTCTCTCTCCTCTGCCTACCTACTCCCCCGCCCCGACCGACTCATCGCCCTGCACCCGCCTTTCCCGGCTGCCTCCACCGCCACAGACCCCTTATAAACTCCACCTCTCTCCACTGACCTCAACCCTAACCCTAGATTTCCCCCACGACCAACCGCCGCCCTCCTTCTTCCCCACTTCCCTACACCAAAACCCTAACTCCGGCGAACACTGCTCCGCCCCAACAGACGACCTTCACCGCCAACCACCACCACCATTCGACGCGCCCTGACGAGACGCGTCGATCGCCACCGCTCCGCCGCCGTCCCGACGCCCCTAGCCTCCGCCTCCGCCTTCGAAACTTCGTGGAGAAGTCGGACACGTACGTACCAGTCTATTTTCGTGTCGGCTATGTCTCGATTTCACGTGAAAGACTCGCCAGGACACGGGGACTCTAGTCCAGCGTCTCGACACGCGTTCTAGCCTTCGTGCGTGTCGTGCATAGCACGGACACGAGAAAATCCTGTGTCCTTAACTGTCTGGACACAGGACAGCTTTATATATTTTTTTATATAAAACCAGCCTAATCAGAAATAAATTAACTAGGATCCTATTTCTAACATAGCGGGCCAACTGACCCACTGGCCAGCGGCTGCAGTGTTGAACTCCCCCCCTGCTGTGCGCTCGGGTTCGAGCCCCCTGGCTGCCTTTCCTTTCCCTTTTCTTTTCCTTTTCCTTTTTCTTTTTCTTTTTATTATATATATATTTATATATATATGTATATACATATATTTGTATATATATATATGTATTATTCTATATATACTATAATTTTGTATATATATATTTACTGTTTTTATATATATATATATATATATATATGTATACTTCATTATTTTATGTATGTTTATATATAATATATATATATATATATTTGTATATATATATATATATATATATATATATATATATATTTATATATATATATATATATATATATATATATATAATATATATATATATATATATATATATATATATATATATATATATATATATATATATATATATGTATTATGTATACATATATATTTATGTATATATATTTCCTTATGTATATATATTATTATATATATATACTATTATATATATATGTATACATTAATTTTGTATATATATATATATATATATATATATATATATATATATATATATATATATATATATATATATAATATATATATATGTTATATAGATAAGTATTTTCTTAGATATATATATCTATATATATATAAAATATATATATATATATATTCATATATGTAATTTATATATATATATATATATATATATATATATATATATATATATATATATATATATATATATATATATATATCCAATATGTAAACATCCCTATATTTGTGTATATATATTTTCATATATATATATATATATATATATATATATATATACACTATTTTATGTATGTATTTTACTTAGCTTAGTATAAATTATATTTATAAGATAATATTCATACTTTTATAGTTACTATGTAAAACTTTACCTTATTAAAATAAAAATATTTAGTTTGACTATTACCAAATTGTATTTTTATTGTATTTAAATTACTGCAACCATTTGGTGTCCAAGCCTAGCATGGATATTTGAGCCCAAATATGTTTTCACACATTCAAGACCTGTACAAGTCATATTGGACTTGATTCATGGCCTTGGGTCCTATATTTGAACTTTGGTTCAAATTACATACATGGACAAAATACGCAGATAATTAATTATTGTGTGCATTGCTGTCTTTGATTTTCTAAAAATACTTAAAGCATTGCTAAAATTATGGAAAAATAGTTTTTAGATATTATGTTAAGTTAGCTAATTTAGTATAATTTTTGTATTATTTAATTTACTGTTTTGCCACTAGTTTTGCATATGGAACCAAAACTTATTTTCTGTATACTTAGGAAAACTGATTTTTATAAAATATTTGTACTGGTTAATAAATTCCAGAAAAATTATAATAAATTTCTATGATTAACAAGGATCACTTTGATACTTTGCTTTAAACAAAACTAGGTTTTTGTCTATCTTTAAAATTGTTAGAACACAATGATCTTTTGATTTATTTATTAATTAATTACGACTTGTAGCTTTTTGTGATATTTGGAGTTTTAGTCGTGTTGAACCCCATCCCTCACTAGTGTAAAGACCCTAGAAAGTTAGTTAACATAGTGTGTCACCCCACATTGGTCTCCTATACCAAAGTCATCATTTTGGCTAGGTGCCCAATCACAAGTCGTGTTTCACAAATTAGTGTCCTAGTGTTTTAGCTTAGTGTAAAAACTAAGTTATTATATTTACTTCTACAGTGACGAGTTACCGGACATCCATAGCACTGTTATTGCAGCTTGTTTTGTTTTGCTTTGCTAGAGGCAAGTACTTTCTACGAACTTTACATATTGTCACATAAATGAACTGCAAACCCCACCATGTTAAATGCTGATCCTTGGGGTAGCAAGTTAGATCTCTACATGTTGTACTTCCAGTTACTACCATGCTTAGAACAGTCTTGATGTATCTCTCACATGATTAGAATATGGGTTATGGGGAAACTGATATTATTATACGTGATCACGACCCCCCTACAGTAGCGAGCGAGGTCGCATTTTATATGCATACCTTGCCGCAGGCCATTATCCCGCATTTCTGTACGGATGTACACCTATGCCTGTTGACTTGTACGTATGTACATTTTATTTTCATGTACCACAGTACATTGTACATCTATTGACCGATCACGTATTTGCTACAGTTTTAAACACTATATATACATCTGTCTCTATGACATATGTATCCTTGCCATAATAGATTGGGTGATGCCATGCTTTCCAGTTATTTTCTCATATGTTCATTTTCATGTTTCATATGCTAGTTTGCTAGATTCAGTACTTGCTCCCGTCCTGACAGGATAACGTTGTAGGTGTCCTTACTGAGAAGGAGTTACTCTGCGACACCTATTATGGAGTTACTGCCGAGGACCCGACTCTGCTTTACGAGGATGTTCCTGCGGGGAACCTCGCCTAGTTGTCTTTTGTTTACTTAGACTTTTGAGAGTAGTCATGTATTAGACTATACATTTTGTAACTGGACATGTATCTAGTTTTACTTTTCAGTTCACTTGTACTTGGACATTTTACTGTATACGACGACTTTTGTGTTTGGAGCATTTATGATTCTTCTTCACTTATAGAACTGTTAGCACATTTAGTCTTATCATGTTGTCTTTAGAACAGCTTACTACGTTTTATCTCAACGTAGACTGGGCATGACTCGGCCTGGCCCAACAATTTGGGTAGCGGGTCGTGACATGTTTTTAGTGGTGGCCCATGCAGGTCCTGACTAAACTGTTTGGTTACGTTA
>JANAVB010009800.1:1329290-1331790 GCA_029216955.1 Iris pallida
GAATGCCATCACCATCAAGAACAAATATCCTCTGCCCAGGATAGATGATTTGTTCGACCAGTAGAGCGGGGCGAAGGTGTTTTCCAGGATAGACTTGAGATCCGGGGTACCACCAGGTGAAGGTTAGGCCAGCAGACATCCAGAAGACGGCGTTCAACACGAAGTCGGGCAGTACGAGTTTTTGGTGATGCCATTGGTCTCACAAAAACGCCAGCTGTCTTTATGAACTTGATGAATAAGACATTGCACCAGTATCTGGATAAGTTCGTCGTGGTGTTTATCGACGACATCCTGATATATTCGAAGACGCCGGAGGAGCATGCAGAGCACTTACGGATAGTTTTGGGGATCTGAGACAGGAGAGATGTTTGCTAAATTGCCGAAGTGCGAGTTCTTTTAGACTGAGTAGAGTTTCTCAGCCATGTAGTCACTGGAGATGGAATCTCGGTGGATCCCAGGAAGACTGCTGCAGTTGAGACGTGGAAGGCTCCGACGTCAGTTTCAGAGATCCAGGAGTTTTCTGGGTTTAGCAAGCTATTATAGAAAGTTCGTCCAGGACTTTGCTAGGATAGCGAAACCCATGACGAAGCTGATGCGGAAGGACGCAGAGTACATCTGGTCAGAGGACTGCAGGCGCATTTGAGGAGCTGAAGAGGAGGCTGACGACCGCTCCAGTTCTGACTTACCTTCAGGTTCTGGAGGTTTCACCATTTACAGTGATGCTTCTGGGAAGGGGTTAGGATGTGTTCTACAGCAGCATGGGAAGTAATTGCTTATGCATCTAGGCAGTTGCGGACTCATGAGAGGAATTATCCTACCCATGACCTAGAGTTAGCTGCGGTGATCTTTGCACTCAAGTTATGGAAACATTACTTATACGGAGAGCGTATGGAAATCTTTACTGACCACAAAGCTTAAAGTATGTGGCACGCAGAAGAGCTGAACATGAGGCAAAGGCGATGGTTGGAGTTGATGAAGGACTTCGACATCGATTTACGTATCACCCCGGAAGGCAAATGTGGTGGCGGATGCTGGCAGGCATCCGATGGCATGGTACCTGATGATTGATCGGCATTTACAGGAGGATCTGGAGAAGCTCGGTATCGAGCTAGTTCGGCCAGGATCAGTGATACAGATGATGGCGCTTGACATTCAGTCAGGATTGATAGAACAGATCCGGGAGACATGCTACAGATGAGAGCCTTCGCAAACTTCGACCCCAGGCATTGGCTGATTGTTGGATGACTTCACTATAGTAGAGGATGGATCCCTAAGGCATGGCAGTCGATTGTGCATGCCGAAGGGAGAGCTGGTAGAGGCAGTCTTGCAGGAGGCGCACGATCGAGATATTCTATTCATCCTGGTGCTAACAAATGTACCGTGACTTACGGGAACATCTTTGGTGGCACAGGATGAAGAGGGATGTATCACGTTTTCATCTCGAGATGCCTAGTTTGCCAGCAGGTCAAGGCAGAGCGCCAGAGGCCAGCTGGTTTGTTGCAGCCGTACCCATTCTCGAGTGAAAGTGGGAACATATTATGATGGACTTCGTTCAGGGCTTCCTCGTTCCAAGGGGGAAGGATGCCATCGGGTCATCGTAGACAGGTTGACGAGTGTGCGCACTTCATACCCTTCAAGGTGGGGCTTTTTACCGAGAAGTTGGCGGAGCTATACATGCAGCAGATAGTTTACTACACGGAGTACCGATGAGCATCGTGTCAGACAGAGACAGCAGATTTACATCCCACTACTAGAGGAGCTTAGGAGAGTTGGGCAGGCTCAAGTTCAGTACGGCGTACCCCCGCAGACAGATGGGCAGTTCGAGAGGACGATACAGACACTGGAGGATATGCTGAGGACTTGCGTGCTGGACTTTGGAGGATCATGGGAGAGCCATCTGCACTTGGTAGAGTTTTCATAAACAACAGCTACCAGGCCAGTATTGGTATGTCTCCTTTCGAGGCGCTATATGGACGACGATGCCGCACACCGCTCTTTGGGATGATGTCGAAGACAGAGTTATGCTTGGGCCAGAGATGATCATGGATGCAGCAGAGAAAGTCGGGATGATCAGAGACAGGCTCAGAGTAGCTCAGGATAGACAGAAACCACTGGACTGATGCTAGTCGCAGACCGATGGAGTTCGCAGACGGTGATATGGTGCTAGTGAAGATATCACCTATAGAGGACGATCCGGTTCGGATGAGGAGGGAAGCTGAGCCCCAGATACATCGGGCCGCTCGAGGTACTTGGCAGGATCGGAGAGGTAGCTTACAGGGTTGCACTTCCACCCAACCTAGCAGGAGTTCACGATGTCTTTCCGTATCTCAGCTGAGGAGATATGTCCAGACCCTGTCATGTGCTAGATCATTCAGAGTTGGGGTCGGACCGAGCCTTACAGTTTCTGAGCAGCCAGTGGAGATATTAGACAGGAGAGAGAAGAGGCTGAGGAACAAGGTTATACCCTAGTACGAGTAGCTTGGAGCCGTCACTCCCCAGG